>CM035408.1:83745899-84025899 GCA_020310875.1 Ceratopteris richardii | reverse complement strand
CTAGAGAGAGAGTAAAATCAAGGCATTTTCTTATAATGAACTAAATGTAGGACCCTGAACGAGGTACTTAAAACATGATTCACAAAAATTTCACCCCCGCACTTTTATTCTCTTATACTTGCTCTACCTTTCCCTCATACAGAGTTTTCCTTAATTCTTTCATCCTCACCTTCAAAATTCCACTAGAAAACATGATGCGAATAAGGTCTAGAGAGAGAATATCAAACTTGTCAACCCAAAATTTTTTCTACATGCATAAAATGACCTAAGTATTCATTCTAAGCATTATCCCCACAATGAAATTCAAAAAGCTCAAAATGAATCATTTCACTAGAAAAGAGGCCTACATATATATATATATATATATATATATATATATATATATATATATATATATATATATATATATATATATATATATATATATATATATATATATATATATATATATATATATATAGTGATGATTCAGTCATTTAAGGGAGGACACAGTCAACATCAAGGATATAAAGAGGAAGCTTTAGATGTGAGTTCAACTTATCTTATTTAAGGATATTAAAGTGATTCCTTGGGATTAATGTATTGTACAAAGAAGAAGGTATGTATTTGATGCAGAGAAAAACAATTGTAGATTCCTTGAAGAAGTATGGCGTGTGTGATAGCAAGTTGATGTCAAATCCATTAGAGGTTAAAAAGAAAGTAAGTGTTCATGAGGTATGTTTAAATGAGTGCTCAAGAAGGAGTGGAAATGTAGGATGTGATCATTTGTAGGTCATTTGTTGGATCTCTCTTGTAGGCTGCAATTACCAGATTATATATTGCACATGTTAGTTTTTAGAAGCCTATTTTGAAAATAAATGGGATAGTTCCAAGGATGAAAAGATGAGCACTCATGGATATGTCATCATGAAAGGGAAGAACACCATCTCAAGTTGAGTAGACACACTTAATACAAGTCTCTAGTGAGCATATGTGGCTCAAGAAATTGTTTATTCATCTTGATTTCTAAGGTAAGAAAGGATCTATCTTTTGTGGGAGCATAAGTAGTATATGTTTGGCTCAAAACCTTGTTTTTCATGAAAGGTCAAAACATATAGATGTGCATAATGACTTTATGAGAAAGAAATTCATGTGAGAGGATGTAAAGGTAGAGCATGTTTGTACAAGGGAAAAATATCCAAATACGTTGACCATAGCATTGGATGGAGTAAAGCTATAAAACTTGAAGCCATGCTTAGGAATGAAGTACCTAGATGTTGAGAGTTGAGGGGTAGAGTTTTCACATTATCGTCATATATATATTTACTTAGAACCCTCATGTAATAGTACGTAGTTGTGTATTTTTGTATTATACACCTGTTATCCTTAGGATCTTAAGATTCACAAAAGCTCATGATAACACTATTACTACATTATGCTAAAACATTAATGGATCCATGAAACATGAAACCATTTGTTTTCCTAATTTTAGAAATGGAGGGATTCTTTTCCCTCTTTACTTCCACGATCCTAAATTTGTCTCTAACCTATTCTCATTACTTTTAATACAACTCTTCTTTCTCATGTTTTCTTAACTATACTTCTTTTTTCATAGCTATATATATTTTTTGTATCCCGATATCGAAAATCATGGCTTCTCATTAATTGTTTGAGCATAGTGGAGTCAACAAAGACCCGAGAGAGATAGAGAGAGAGTGTGTGAAAGAACCTGCAAGAATGGTCCACGTAAAAGTAACTTTGGTAATTTCATATTATCATTATGTGATGGCTAGAATCATTCCCATGCCTCATGGACAAAGATGTGTTCCAGATAAGAGATGCATATGAAAGAGAATAGGTTTGAAGAACAACAACAAAACATGGATGCAAGTGCTCCAACCACCTTAAAAGCATCATCAAATCAGGAGAGCATTTTGTCACGTTGACAAGGGAGGAATAGAAACAAAGATTGTCCAAGTGAAGGAGAGAGCAAAGGTAAAGAGAAGGGAGAGAATGTATACCAGATATGAAGAACTAACGAAATTAGTAGTCAATCATCCAAAACAAGGCGAACGATATTCCTACTATTGTAAGCTCATGTTGAAGAAGTTTGACTTGTGTGATTATAGGACCATTTTGAATCCATTAGAGGTAAATTTTCAATTGACTGGTCATGAGGGATGTTAAAGGAAGTGATCATGGAGGAGAGGAACTGCAAGATGTGACCATTTAGAGATCAATTGTTGGACTTATTTTGGATGATATAGCTACAAGAACAGATATTACAATTGATCATTGTGATCTTTTTTGAATTTCATGTTTCCGTTTGTAAGAGATGCTTCATATGGGTTGGAGAAAAGCCAAGTTTAAAAATATGTTCATGACATACTATGTTTCCAAAAGGTATGTCATCTCCATTAATGTGTTACCTTGTCCCGTTTAAAGATCTTGTAAAGATACATATATAGGACACATCTAAATAGCTTCATGTGCCATCAATTCAAGGAGTACTTAGGTATGAAGGAATTTGGCGTTGAGAATTGAGGGGACCAGTTCACAATCAAGAATCCAACCTTAGAAATGATTGAACCACGAGTTTTTCAAGTGGAAAATAAAAAAGGAGGGAAAAAATTTGGAATCATGTTAGAAGCTCTACAATCATCATCAAAACTCAAATGCTTTCAATGATCTACCAAAAAGTGCAGTGGATTGATTGTTGCCTAATTTATTGAATCATAAGAAAAACAAAATTTCTCAAGTTCAAGGATTTTGCTCTTACTTGCAAGAAGGAACCCCCATACTTGCTTATCTCATTTTCTCATGATTTTGATCCCCTCTATCTAGATGTATGGTAAGGCGTTCACACTTGTATTTCTACACGATTGTAAAGTAGGGTATACCAACGCATACCTTTGAGCATATATCTGTATCATTTGATCTCTTACTGAGGCGAGTAGAGCTTTCATGGATAACTTGGCATTCATGGATACTCTCATGAGGAACATGAAACGCGTTACTCAGAAAACTTGGAACTTGTTTGTTGTCTGATGAAGAGCTTGTTTGTTTGTTGGTTCGTGTGCTGAAGAGTTAGTTTATTGCTTGTTTACTTATTAGGCGAATGTGGCTCTTTATTTCCGCAATCCTGAATTTCTGTTAGGCTACACAGATATACATCTTTTGAAGGGGGAGAGAGAGAGAGAGAGAGAGAACATGCCAGAGCCATCACATGCCAATCCCCACTCATAAGTGTGAGAAGTAGAGAATGACATGCCCGGGACTCACCTCCCAACCTCTTTATAGCCCCTACCTCATCGCCATCTAGAGTTCTCTCTAAGGCCCCTCTACTCATCTGGGCATCATGAGTAGGCACCTCGTATGAACTCTCTGGCTTTTGGCCTTGGCTATCCCCCGAGCAAGCAACTTCTCGTTCCTCCAAGAATGTACATCTTTGGAATATAACACTCTCTCCCCCTACTAAAGATCATTGTCCTCAATGATATAGAAGGAGCTAGAAACTTGGGAATCAGAATCTGTGATTCCAAATAATAAGAGTAAAGTGTGCTAGGTGTCTGAAATACTAGATGCTCAAAAAGTAGACAACGAGTCTCTGTGCTTTATATCGAGCATTTCCACCAACAAATAGTAGTCCTTGCCTTGGGCATACTGTAGGAATCCCTCTAAGGGCCAATGAGTCACGATGTGCACAACATAAGTACTCGGAATATCCTCGGACTCCCTATGCCTAGACCTTGACCACCAACTTGTGATGGCTTGTCACCTATAGAGATCTCGGCAACTTGCCCTTGTCTCCCTGAAATACTCACTGACAACTTTTCATATGGTATAATCATGAAAAAAATCACTTACTCCACTAGAGTAATGAAAAGAAATACTATGCTCATTCAAAACAATGTGACTATGTCCCAACTCTTTGTGGAAGAATGCTTAAGATAAATAGAAATCTTTTCCAAATAGTGCTTAATCTCTAAGCTCGAGTAAATCTGCTTGATTTACTCACTATAATGAAATGAAAGTCAAGAAAATCTCATCACGGTCCAAACTATTAATCTGACATGGCAACCTATCAAGGATCCAAACTATGGACCAAAATATCAATATGTCAATCTATCAACTATGGACCAAGATATCAATATGTCAATGATCCAAACTATGGAGAAAATTATCAATCTCTCATATCCAAACTATGGACTAAGATCTCAATGAGTCACATCCAAACGATGGATCCAAATCTCAATCTATCATATATAATAATCCAAACTATGGATCAAAATATCTCTCATACAAAATAAATCCTAATCCACTCTCTGGAACCAAGTCCATCATGCCAAGTGAAGACGTGCTAAGAAAGTCTAGCAACTAGTGGAACTACCACTACCTTCTCAATAATAACATGCAAGATGTTCCAAGTGGATGAAACTTGCTTTATCTCTGACCACCATCTAATCATCACTATGATCAAATCATTCCTAACTAGGAATGAGGTGTCTCAAGCAAACTACTGTAATAATCTGTCTCTCCTAGATATAATGAGGACCATAATAAGAGTCCACCAAATACACTGAAACAATGGTAAGTAGATGTGTATACTCTCATAGCTCACTAGGCTAAGCATCTAGCTCACCACATACACACTATGCATGAACCATGGCCTATTCTCAGGCATATCAAATAAAGTAGTACGTACTCTGTGAATTTCTTCTCAATGCAATTGCCTATTCATAGTTCTTATGTGCAAACCTTGCCTTTCCGCTTGCTAGCCTACTTGCTTGCGGACTTGCCTTGTTTGCGATCACATGCAGAGTGACTGTCTCAACTGCCCCTCTGTGGTCTAATAATAAGATGATCATATGAATGAACTCCAAATCATATAAAAAATACAATCTCAGAGACTTCTCTCCCATACCATATGTCCTACACCTAGGTAGAATACAAAGTTTGATGTCCCATACCATCAAATTTATACTCCACATAGATGCATGTATGAGATTAAAGTTGAACACTTCTCTCAAAAATGATAAGAATAACTCGGTGAGTACGCACAACCATAAATAATGTAATGAAAGCATGAAGTGTTGCTGAAGTGTTTCCTTCCCTCCATGGAAAGAAGAGAGTCATTCCTATGACTCTATCACTCATAACTATCTGTACCATCAACTCATCTTGAGTTGAGAAATAATAAATCAACTCAACTAGAGTTGTGAAGGATGCGGCTTGCATCAAATATCAACTCATGGGACTTGAATCAAATATTAACTCACAATAAATTTATGAATCCAATTATTTGAAATGAGAACAACTAGCAAAGTTCTCCTGTTCTATGCTCTCATGGCACTACATATATTCTTGAAAAATTGGATAGAGTCTCCTTTGTCCTACTAAGAATGGTCACCAAAAACCAATGCTCAATAAACAAATATCTAGGGCATAGCTAGCCCATGGTGATCAAAAAAATAAATAAATAAAAAACGTGTGAAAAGTCTTTTCCTTTCAACAATGTCTCTTGCATAAACAATTTCCAACAGTAGCAGATTAAATCTTAAATTTCACGAATCTTTGCTCATCTAAAATCTTTGAAATATTGCAGCCTTTTTTAACTTTTCTCAATATTTCATTAGGCACAAAAATCACTTGATTTGGATACTTTCTCAGAGTTTTATGACCATTTTACTAGAAGGGTCGAACACTGGATGACCAACTCTGAAAATGTACAGGGTCATCTTCATGAAGCCCTTAGACTGATCAAAAAAACTCCAAAATCTATGTTCTTTGTGCCCAAATCTAGATCACCTTATCTAGCTTGGTCTCACAAAATTTCAATTCAAAAAGAAATCAAATACGCATTTAAAAGTATAATTCTATCTCTGCTACACCTATGCTGAGGTGAGCCTAGCAACAATGCTGCTGCACTTTTAAAATATCTTCTAACTATGAAGATAAATTCCAAAATCCTTTACTTTTGGGTATATGATAGGGTCTACAGTGCAGTAGCTTCTCCAATAAAATATTTTGAAATTGGAGTTTCCAATATGAAAATATCATATACTCATCAGACACATGTACCATTCATTGGACAACCCTCACCAGAGATTGGTCTCAGACGAATAGATCATTTGACCTATCAAATGATGTCAAATTTCTTCCAAATTTTTATAGCATATTGCTACTAAATTCCACTTTTATTGGTATAAGTTGCATAGTATTTTGACATTTGGATCTTCCACAATGACCAAAATACTAAGCCTCTATACCTGCAAAATTTAAAAATTTGCAGTGGATAAGTTTTACTATTTTCTTTATATCTCCTAAATAGAGAACCATTTCATCTTGAAATTTTATATTTACGAGGTAATTCTAGAAAAAAACATCACTCAATTTGAGTAAATGAGTTAAGAGAACCAATCACCTCTAGGTGACATGGTCTCTGATCATTTCATAAATTCTAGAGACTACACATTGATGTGCAGAGATTATTTGACCTCTCAAATGATCTCTAAAAATAATGACACTTGGTATCATAAATCTCATGTATCAAGCTTTCATTTCCAAGAAAACGCATTCCATTTGGATCTATCAATTAAGAGAAATGCCCTTTGCAACAGACCTATGTCACTTGTTTCAAGCCTCTACCTCTAGTAGCAGCACTTTTAGTGCAGAGGTCACTTGACCTATCTAAAAGTCTCCAAACTACTTGAAACTTGGTCAGCTCAACAACAAGCCTAAGAAATAATTTCCCTCCAAATGTCAATAAATTTGAGCATTCCCTCAAAGAGTAGCATCCAAATCTCGATGAGGTTGCTACCTCACTAACTATTTGCTCGATCATTTTTTTTTTTAAACTTAAAAATGATGAGACATGTTAATCCTTATGATTAAACATACTCATTCATTTTCTTGGATTGATTATGACGTGGAGAAATATCCATGCATATAATGATCATCTAGATCAATGCAAATCAATTAACCATCAAAAATCGTCTCGTTGAAAAATCAACTCTTTACATAGTATCCATCTTTTAGTGAAAGTGAATATCTATGGATGTCATTCAATTCCTTGTGCTTCTTGCACATTCATTAATCTCATCACAACCAATCATATACAAGCACTTAATACTTGTATTGATGATCATAACCATAGCACTCTTGTGCCGACTCGGGATAAACTTCTATATTAAGTACATAGATTCGCATGAAGAACAATGCATGTGTTCATGTGTTACTAGACGAAAACACATCTTAGTTTCTCTTGATGTATATAAATTATCTTTTACTTTCTAAAGGCATAATTAGCCTATGCATAGTACCTCGATCACATACCTCATGCTCACCCTAACTCGTTGTGGTTATACATAAAAGTGATGTTCTATAAATAGAAAATGCATCATGCACTTCAACTTTCTAGTAATCATATCGTCTATGTATGCATGCATTCACTCATGAATCTTCTCTACTTCAATAAATTTATATTCTCTTAGCTATGCAGGCAGAAGACTTCCTCTCTCACACAACACATCACTCTAGTTCTCACATGGCATATAACGCCATGTGGCTACAAAATTCCCGGTAGCATTTCGCCAGGAAAATGAAGCCTGAAAAAAATAAGAATAGTCTTTACAATGATAGGCATCCGCCTATTGGTTGACAAACCACTCTCTCTCTACTCCAAAAACCTGCAAATAAGAAACTTTTCCAAAAGTATGTTGTTGGGCACTACAGGCCCTCATTACAATGTCTTTTTTTTGCCTTCAATACCTACCAAAGATTCTAAAACACACAAACAAAATTTGCACATGCTTTTATAATGGTCAAAATACTGATTATGACCAGTCAAAAGAAAGTTCTTGAAGTGTAAAATCTAACCAAGTTGAATTTCTTGATTTGGATATTCTATGAGGAAGTTATGGCCAAAACAATGAAGCTAGGTGAGTGGGCAGCATACCTCCTTGAAGAAGTATGCAAAGAATTAAATGCTCTCTCCGGGTGGTTTCTAAAATATCCTATACCAAGTGAAATCATTCAAAAGCCCTTGAAAACTACTTCCTATACCAAGTGAAATCATCCAATTTGGACTTCATATGAGAGAGTTATGGCCATTTTAGTAAAGGTAAGTATATTAACCATGCTCTTTCTTTACTCTTCTCTCTCTTTCTAATCTTTTCCTTCTCTCTCTACTTTTCATTTTCATTTTTCTCTCTCTATCTCTTTCTCTCTTTCTTTCTTTCCTTTTATCACTTTTTCTCTTAATTTCTTTCTTAATTATTCTTTCTTTTCTCTTTTTCTTCTCTTCTTATCTCTCTATGTCTTTCCTCTCTTTGTTTCTCTCTCTTCTTCTTCTCTCTTTCTCCTTCTTCTATTCCTCTTCTTTCTCTTTCTCTCTATTTATCTTGAAATTTCTCTCTTCCCTTCTCTTTCTCTCTATCTATTTTTTTTTCATTTCTATGTCTATATCTTTCTCCATCTTTTCTATTTCTGTATCTCTCTTGTTTTCTCTCTTTGTCTTCCTTTTTCTTCTTCTCTCTTTCTATCTTTCTTCTCTTTTCTCACACCCATAGCTATCATTTACAATACTCAGGGTAGGCCACTTTAAGCATGTGTGTGTGAGAGAAATATTGTTAAAGGTTGAACACTTATATGTAGAGATTGTCTGAATCTCTCTGATACCAAATGTGAGAAGTGGAGAATGACATGCCTGGGACTTGCCTCTCACCCTCTTTATAGCCCTTGCCTAATCACCATCTAGAGTTCTCTCTAAGGCCCCTCTACTCATCTGGCCATCATGAGTAGGCAACTCGTATGAACTCTCTGGCTTTTGGCCTTGGCTATCCCCCGAGCAAGAAAATTCTCGTTCCTCCAAGCATGTACATCTCTCGAATGTAACAATAAGTGGCGGGATCTTCCGACACACCTAAAAATACTCTCTGACGCTTGCGCGCTGGGCCGTCAGCAGACATCGAGGGCAAATCTCTTTTCTTGTGTTTGTTGTAGTAAAACACAAGCCGCTTGGGCGATGGCAAGCCTACAAGAAGGGGAGGTATTTTAGCGTAGGGTGAAAAGGGAACTTGACAATACAATACTCTTTCTGCGTGGGGGTGCTACTATGCGGACAACTGCGTGCTGGTTGACTCCGTGAGTGTTGATGGTGGCTGACGGGATGCTCTCAAAGGAGAAAAGAAGCGTACAAGCATTTTAGGATTGATTGAGAATGTGCGCTTGTAAAGGAGAAGCGGGGGCTTTCTAACGCTTCTTAAGAAACAAAAACTTTGGGAGGGATTTACAAGTGGGAAACCGAGCGAGCGAGCATTTACCTGCGTTTGTCGAATAAATATACCTACAAAATATATCAACTAAAAGATGATGTTGTTATAGATCACTCATTTGTTTGGTGGGAAAAACCATCCATAAAACATGTCATTCACTCATTTTGTAGCAACGTATGCAAACCCTTTCAGCTGTTCTTATGTGCGAGGAGTGAAATTCTTTTTTTTTTTTAAATAAAGGAAGTTCGGCCTTAGCCTACTCTCTCGGACTTGAATTAATTAAAAAAAAAAGTACAAGAGAAGGGGCCTAGTGCCCATGGTATCCCCCGAATCCCACAGAGCGTTCTATGTGGAACTGTAATCAATGCAATCATGGTCCAGGTTTCATTGCCAAAATGAACCATGCCCCTAGGTAAACAATTATAAAGTATCTTGGCAAGGTTTAATAAGAAGTCCATTTGAGATTCTTCTAGGTTCACACAAAAGAAATCAACTCTAGCATAGTGGTTAAGTCCATCTGAAGTGAAGGTGAAGGTCTTTGGTCTAGGCAGGTGCATCGCAGAGAGTGTTTTGCTAATACTTCTCTAGATCTTTCTATAAGCATCCACCTGAGTTAGCTTTTGAGTTACATCGACTCAAGTGACACATATGGTAGAGTTATGACACAAAAGACTCTAGTAGAGTAGAAAATGTCTCTAGATATGCCTAAATATGCACATGCGAACGCTAGCTAGCTTAAGACTATAATTCCGAGAGTCTATAAGCTATCTAAAGAGATGGGAAATTCAGCTTTGCATCTCTTGTTTCTCGAACAAGTTCACAACATTGGCATCAAAGCTACCAGGGAAATCCTTTTCGTGGAGAAAGAGTAAAGGATGCCTGATGTGAACTCTCTCTACATGATCTTTGTAAAAATCTCATCCACCCATGCACTTGGAATGGACTACTGGACACCAAAAATCAAGGGAGTGGAGCTCGAACTATGCAACTCATGCCAAGAAAAGCCTACACTCTATTCTCTCAGTCTGACGGTCACAATATCTCATGCTTTATTTTTGTTTGTTATTATCCTGAAAGTTGCTGCTCAACACCCATATGGCACTTCTTTAGTTCCCTAATAGAACAATACATGCACTTTTGATAGTTGTAGCCTATCACCTAAGCTCTCTCTGTTAAATGATTAGGAGAAATTTAGTGTCCATGACCCCATATCTACGGAAGCACATGAGGAACACAAGGAACAATTAGAGGCTTGGAGCACAACAAAATATACAATGTAGTATTAATTGAAGATGGTAGTGGAAAAAGACTGGCTAACACCCAAATCATTCAAAAGAGATCTCTGCCACAGAAACACACACACACACACTCTCAATGGTCAGTGTGAAAGTTGCCCTATACTCTGCTTGATCAAATCTACAAGTGGCCAGAGTAGGCTACTTCTTCTTCAACCAAAATATGTGTAAATAAGTTATTGAGCATGACGTGAAGACCACTAATGGACACATGAATGTCATAATGTCTCTCAGCTAGACAAAAAGGATGTAAACATGGTCGTGATGATCCCCCTTGGGATGAACCAATCGATGCACCTCCATACCACTCAAGTAGCAAAAGATGGGCTTAACCACATTACAATGCTTTGCAATTCGGCAATGCATTAACGTGCTCAATCAAGAAATAAAAAACTCTATATTATGTCGAGTTATGCATAGGTGAATCAAGCATCTTTAACATTATGAAGAACACTTTGAAGCATCACATTCTAACTGCATAACAACCATCAGAAACATCATATTCTAACTGCATAGGAACTTAGGAACTGTCAGAAACATCTTCATAATAACATTATTTTTTGACTCCATAGCAACCATCATATCCATAAGAAGGAAGGAGCACACTCATGGAAGCAAATAACAATCTCATGTTCTCTGGTCCTATCAAAAAGAAAATATATAACAATGAGCAATATAATGAGATCAAATATCCACTAAATGCATTTACACAAGAGAAAACTAGCTCTTGAGTCACTTGGCAAGATACCTCGTCCCTGACTTTGTGAGGTAAGATAACTTTGTCAAAATGAATGAAAATATCTCTATATCATACCCATGTTTTCCATCATATCAAAAGATATAGAATTAAGGTAAAAATAAATATTCTACCAAAGAAGTTCATTTTTATCTAGATAAATTACCATAGTGACCATTCATCCTTTCAAATGGACATTCAAAATAACAACCTCCCACTAAAGGCCAATATGAAAACTATGAAAAATTAGCAGACAATGTAAAATTATGATGACACATAGCTATCGACTATAAAATTATGATAACACATAGTAAACACTTGGTTTTGGAAAGGTAGGAATGAAGAGACTCCCATAATTTTCAATGCGTGTATAAGGTAGTGAGAGTCAACATTATGAATTGAATCGTTCTTGTTTACTATCATGAATAAAGGAAACCAACACATGAAGTCTCTCATAGAAAAAGAGGAGAAAGTCAATGTACACGACTGCCACACTCTTCTAGTAGAAGGTGTAAAAAAGCATACAAACAACACAATGAAGAAGAAGAAGCTTGTAGCAAAATACAATAAAGAATGTATTAGCAAGTGAAGATGGTGGTGGCAAGATAGTGGGCATGATTTAAATTAGTCAAAAGGGATCTTAGTCACACATACTCAATACTCAAAGTGAAAGTTATCCTATACTCAGCCTCAAAACTAGAAGTGGTTATGGTAGGCTAGTCCTTGCTCAAGCAAGATATGCATAAGTTAACAAGCAAGAAGTAAAGACCATTAGTGGAAATATGAGTATCATAGAGACCATCCTAGTTTGAGTTACAAAAATCATGTAAACATGGTCATAATTATCCACCTTTGGATAGAGCAATCCAAGTATTTGGTTACCACTCAAGTAGAAAAAGATGTGCTTGACCACCTGCCAATGCTTGACTCTTGGGCAATGCATTAACCTATTTATTTGAGAGATAAAATGCTAAATATTAAGCCAAGTTATGCATAAGCAAATCAAGCATCTCCAACATCATGAAGAATCATTCATAAAACCATTTCCATGGGAGTGGCAATAGGTTCGCAACCTTCAAAGCCAAAATGTCTTAATGATGTGTCCATATATTTTGTTTAAGAAAAATTTGTTCCCTCATCAAATTGCATAAACTAAATACCCATATAATTATGCAAATTCTCAAATCTTGATGTCTTAAAAGAGGCATGCAAATAGATTCATATATTCCTTGATTCATAGATTCAAATAGACCACCAAAGAAATAATGCGGCTACAAGGATGTAGTTTCAAATAGTACATATAAAGATTTCCCACCCCCAAATTTACCTACTTAGGTTAAGCAAGTGTCATTGTTTGTAGAAAAATTTATAATTCAAAGTATTAGGTCATATGTTTATAAAAAACAACCAAATACCCTAGATCAGATGTTATGTAGTGTGTTGACATTAAGAAAAATCAAGGAGAGCAACTAGAACTCTCAAAACTCTACAAGGGATCAAATTATTTGGCTCGTATAATTTCAAAACCTTGTTCATTGGTGAAAGAAATCATAGAATTGGTTGCTCAAACGCTATGAGGAAACCTTTGAAATAGGCAAACCCAAAGAGTGATCATGTTGGAGAATCACTCACTAATTGGACATATATTTGAAGGTCAAAGCTTTGGAAGAAAACCACATGCCTATGTGAAGGGACAAATTCACAAGTGTATTATATTTGTAAAGTTAGTTCACTTTAGTTCTAGAAGTTTTTTAAAAATCACGAGAATAAGAAAATCTATATAAGTTAGTTTGTATCAACTGACGCGTAGGGGAAGACAATAAGAGAGTGAGTTAGAAATCATTTTTGTATGACTGTGTATAGTCGGGCTTCTCTGAGTGAGAAAGCACTTGTAAGCTTCTAAGTTTTCATAGTTATGACAAGAACTAGTTCAAGTTCTGTGTATAAGTCTTCTTCCTTCATCTCCAGTGTTTGTCTTCTGTGTAATGATTTGAAAGGTTGAAGTTTTCCAAGCAAGTCGATGCCTCGCATCGAATGTATGTTGAAAGGTTGATTTTTATGTGAGACATCGATGCCTGACATCGAATTCTAGCTGATAAGCTTCATATCTGACTTTTATCTATCGATGAAACTTCTTAAAATCATGAAGTTTGTGGAGCAACTCGATGCCTGGCATCAAGTTTCAGCATAAAGTTGATGCCCGGCATCGACTTCCTACATACAAGTGGTCTTCTTCATGTGTGTGTAAAAGAGGCTAATTCTAGTGCTGAAAAAGTGGCTGAAAAAGCTGAAAGTCGATGCCCGGCATGTACTTTTGGTTGCAAGTCGATGCTAGGCATCGAATTTTTATTTTTAGACAGCGAAATTTACTAAAACACGCAAAATTTCCAGTTTTGGAAGGTCATACAGGGTCATCTTGTGAGGGCCATAACTTGAGTTCTAGACATCCGTTTCATGCATATGATAGCTTGTTGGAAAGATCTGCTCTTCTAGTTTCAGCCTATAAAAGATCTTGGAGAAATAATGTTTGAGCTAAGAGAAAGTAGCAAAATACAGAAGGTATGTCATTTCAATGACTAGAAAAATCTGAAGAAGAAAAGTTCTTGGTTTCGGCTACATTTCTCAAAGTTTGGAGTGGAAATGAGTTAATGGTGACCATAGAGGTGTTCTAGTGTCACATTAATTCATTTCTTGTGGTGTTTTACACATCAACAAGTGGTATCAGTGCAGAAATGTCCTAAAGAGCAGAAGGCGGCAAAAGTACGAGAAGTTTTGAGAAGTTTTCCATTAAAGTCTGAAAGGTGAGGCATTTGAAGACACAAGGCATCAAAAGGTTACTTCAAAAGTATCCTCATACACAAAGAACTACAAAAGGTATTATTCTTTTATCCTTTAAGCTCACAGGTTGCAGCAGAAGGGAAGGAGTATGGCAGATCATATCTCCATTGACAAACTGGACAGAGATAATTACCCCGCATGGGTAATGAGAATGGAAGCCTTACTTATGAGTAAGGATCTCATGGTATATGTAATAGGTGAAGAAGAGAAGCCAGTATTTGAAGATGAAAGCCGACCAAAAAAAGAAGAACTAGATGCTTTAAAGCATTGGCAGAAGAAGGATGCAAGTGCAAAGGCATACATTTACAACACAATCTCATATCATTTGCTACCACACATCAGAGGATTGGAATCATCTGAAGATATATGGAATGCATTGGAGTATCATTTCCAAAGTACTACCAAAGCAAGGAAAGCAATTCTATGGTTAGAGTTTACAACATTCAAGAAGAAGCCAAGTCAAAGTATTAGTGATTATGTCACTAAGATGAAGGATCTAGCAGATAGTCATGGATCCATAGATGAAGATGTTGAAGATCACAGATTGATTGCTCAACTACTTGCAGGTTTGAGAGGAGATGAAAGGTGGAAACCTTTTGTCTTGTCAACAGAACTTTCTTTGAATCATTATGTTCCAGATTTGAACCAGTTGCTTGGTTTGATGCTCACATATGAGCAAGACTTGAAGGGATATGGAGATAAAAGACAAAGTTTTGCAATGTACATGAAGAACAAGAAGAAAGGAGATAAAGGTAAAGCAAAGGATAAAGAAGAGTCAAATTCTTAAGTTTATTATGCAAGAGGTAAAGGCACTGGCAGAGGAAGACCAAGAGGTTTTGGAAGAGGAAAAGGTAATCAAAATAGCAACAAGAAGGCTTGTTGGATCTGTGGATTGAGTAATCATTTGGCTCATGACTGTTGGCACAATCAACAAGGATCAAACCAGAATCAAAACAACAATAGCATAGGCCGAGGTGGAAGATATCAAAGTAATTTCCAAAGAGGTAGACAAAATCAAAGAGGAGGCTATGGTAGAGGTGCAGGAAGAAGTTGGGGACAGAATCAATCCTACAACACCACCTACTACAATTATGCAAGTGACACACAAAATGAAAGTCATACATCATTGATGATGAATTCAATCAGCACATCAGATAAAGAAGATCTAAAGGTATTTTACATTGACTCTGGATGTTCTAATCATTTATCAGGAAACATAGAATTGATGTCACAATTGGAAAAAGGTATTTCTAGTCATACAGTTCAAACAGGTGATAATATAAGACACAGTGTACATTCAATTGGAAAAGTGAAATGCAAAAGTGGAGTAGATTTTCTAACCAATGTTTTGTATGTTCCTACAATACCTAAAAACTTGATTAGTGTGGGACAGATAGTTGAGAAAGGTTTTCAAGTCAGGTTTACAAATGAAGGAGTATTTGTTGAAGATCCAGAGAATGGATATAATCAAATTGTCTCTGGTAAGAAAGAAGGTAGACTCTTTACTTTAAGAGTGCAAGGGAACATTGGTCAAGCTTTGCTCACACATGGTGAAGGAGTGATTAGAGAACTTGATCTCTGGCATAAGAGATTAGGTCATTTCAATGAAAGAGGAATTAAAGCTATGGTTGCTAATCAGTCTGTACTAGGATTAGCAAATGTGCAGAGTCAACATATGATTTATAAATGTGAAGCATGTCAAATGGGTAAAGCACACAGGTTACCACTTCAAAAGAAAGGATTCAAACATGATGGATTACTAGAGCTCATTCAAACAGATGTATGGGGACCAACAAAAGAAGGATCTATTAGTGGCTCAAGGTATTATGTTCTTTTCATTGATGATGCTACAAGATGGATAACATTATATGTTTTGAAGGAAAAATTGAAAGTGTTTGGAGCTTTCAAGCATTTTCATGCATATGCAGAGAGAGTCACAGGTCAAAAGCTTAAAAGACTGAGGTCTGATGGAGGGGGAGAATACTTCTCCCAAGAGTTCAATGATTATCTTTGGAATGCAGGTATTAAGAGAGAAATAACTTGCAGGTATACACCACAACAAAATGGTGTAGCAGAAAGAAGGAACAGGACTTTGGTTGAGTTTGCTAGAGCTATGCTAAAGGAGAAGAATTGTCCAAATTATCTTTGGGCTGAGGCTGTAAATACAGCTACATATCTTGTGAATAGATTACCATGTGCAGCTCTAAATGGAATGACTCCATATGAAGCTTGGTGGGGTAAGAAACCAACACTAGATCATTGTAGAGTGTTTGGATCAATTGCATATGCTTATGTGCCATCACAACTAAGACATAAACTTGAAACAAAGGCAGAAAAATATGTGTTCATTGGTTATGATGAAAAGCAGATGGGTTACAGGTTGTGGAATCCTTTAACCAAACAATTTATTGTTTCAAGAGATGTTACATTTGATGAACAGAAAAGTTGGTATGCAGATCAAAGTCATACAACTGAAGAATTTGAAGAAGAGGTAAGAAGATGTGAGAAAGGAAAATCAATTGTATAGGTGAATAGAGATGAAGACTATATGCAAGCAAGTACATCCAGAAGTGGATTAACCAGAAGGAATGAAGAAGCTCCTATATTTGATGAAGAGGTGTATCCAAATACTTATGAAGAATGTGAACCAAGAAGGTCAAGTAGGACTAGAAGGCAACCAGAAAGGTATTCTTATGATACTTCTTACATAACTCAAAAGAACTATGCATATATGGTCAAAGATGATGAAGAACCTCAGAACTATGATGAAGCAAAAGGTAAGAAGCAATGGGAAGATGCAATGAAGGAAGAGTTCAATGCACTGGAGGAAAACAAGACATGGGAACTTGTTCCTAAACCAAATGGTAAGAAAGTAATTGGAAATAAATGGGTTTATAAAGTGAAGAAGCTTGCAGATGGAAGTATAGCCAGATACAAAGCTAGACTGGTGGTGAAAGGCTATGCCCAAACCTTGGCATAGATTATGATGAGACATTCAATCCTGTAGCTAAGATGTCAACTATAAGGACAATCATTGCTATTGCAGCTTCAAAAGGATGGACCCTAAGTCAACTGGATATAAAGAATGCATTCTTGAATGGATACATATCAGATGAGGTATACATGGAACAACCTCAAGGGTTTATAGATTCCAGGTATCCAAATTTTGTTTGCAGGTTGAGAAGAGCATTGTATGGATTGAAGCAAGCTCCAAGAGCATGGAACTATAGACTGGTGAAGTATCTCAATGACCTTGGATATCAAAGTTCAAAAGTAGATCCAAGTCTACTCATCAAAAGAACAGAGGAAGGTACAATCTACATTTGTATTTATGTAGATGACATTATAATCACAGGTACTTTAGATGAAGGAATCAAGGAGGTAAAGAGATTACTTGAAAAAGAATTCAAGATCAGTGATCTAGGAAAGTTATCATACTTTCTTGGTATGGAAGTCACCTATACAGATCATGGCATATTTGTGTCACAAGAAAGGTATCTTCTGAATCTATTGAAGAAGTTTGATATGGAAAATTGCAGAGAAGCTTCAATTCCACTTGAAGTTAATCACAAACTCAGTAAATATGATGGTGCAGAATACAAAGATATGAGGAAGTATCAATCTCTTGTGGGTAGTTTGATTTATGGTACACTAACAAGACCTGATCTTAGTTATGCAGTGGGAGTGTTGTCACAATTCATGCATTGTCCAAAGGATCCACATTGGATTGCAAGTCAAAGAGTTCTCAGATATATCAAAGGAACTATAAAGGAAGGATTATATTATCCTTTTACATCAGATTTGAAGTTGAGAGCCTATAGTGACTCAGACTGGGCAGGTAATCAGGATGACAGAAGATCAACTCATGGTTACATGATATACATTGGTGATAAGCTTGTAAGTTGGTGTTCAAAGAAACAACATACAGTAGCATTATCATCAACTGAAGCTGAGTACAAAGGACTTGTGGAAGCAGCTAAGGAGGTCATATGGATGCAGACATTGTTCAAAAGCTTGGGCATTGATCAAGGTACACCTACAATACATGGAGATAATATGAGTTCACTTTATCTTGCAGCAAATCCAGTTTTTCATGCAAGGACAAAGCACATAGAGATACAGTATCATTTTCTCAGAGAAAAGGTAATGGAGAAAGAAATAGAAGTAGAGTACATTTCTACAAAAGATCAGATAGCAGACATAATGACAAAGAGCTTGGATGGTGTGAAGACCAGCAGATTCAAAAGCATGGCAGGAGTAAAAGAAAAGAAGATGATATGAAGAAACAGGGAATGTCAATTAGTGATTGAGGGGGAGCTGTTGGAGAAACACTCACTAATTGGACATATATTTGAAGGTCAAAGCTTTAGAAGAAAACCACATGCCTATGTGAAGGGACAAATTCACAAGTGTAATATATTTGTAAAGTTAGTTCACTTTAGTTCTAGAAGTTTTTTAAAAATCACGAGAATAAGAAAATCTATATAAGTTAGTTTGTATCAACTGACGTGCAGGGGAAGACAATACGAGAGTGAGTTAGAACTCATTTTTGTATGATTGTGTGTAGTCGGGCTTCTCTAAGTGAGAAAGCACTTGTAAGCTTCTGAGTTTTCATAGTTATGTCAAGAACTAGTTAAAGTTCTGTGTATAAGTCTTCTTCCTTCATCTCCAGTGTTTGTCTTCTGTGTAATGATTTGAAAGGTTGAAGTTTTCCAAGCAAGTCGATGCCTGGCATCGAATGTATGTTGAAAGGTTGAGTTTTATGCGAGAAGTCGATGCCTGGCATCGAATCCTAGCTGATAAGTCCTTATTTTCATATCTGACTTTTATCTACTGATGAAACTTCTTAAAATCATGAGGTTTGTGGAGCAACTCGATGCCTGGCATCGAGTTTCAGCATAAAGTGGATGCGCGACATCGACTTCCTACATACAAGTGGTCTTCTTGATGTGTGTGTAAAAGAGGCTAATTCTGGTGCTGAAAAAGTGGCTGAAAAAGCTCAAAGTGGATGCCCTGCATCGACTTTTGGTTGCAAGTCGATGGTAGGCATCGAATTTTTATTTTTAGACAGCGAAATTTACTAAAACAAGCAAAATTTCTAGTTTTGAAAGGTCATACAAGGTCATCTTGTGAGGGCCATAACTTGAGTTCTAGAGATCCGTTTCATGCATATGATAGGTTTTTGGAAAGCTCTACTCTTCTAGTTTCAGCCCATAAAAGATCGTGGAGAAATCATATTTGAGCTAAGAGAAATTAGCAAAATACTGAAGCTATGTCATTTCAATGACTAGAAAAATCTGAAGAAGCAAAGTTCTTGGTTTCGTCTATCATTTCTCAAAGTTTGGAGTGGCAATGAGTTAATGGTGACCATACAGGTGTTCTAGTGTCACATTAATTCATTTCTTGTGGTGTTTTACACATCAACAGATCATAATGAAGTATTGCTATACTTGGAGAGGTGATCACATGGAAAATGCATATCCTGTGCAAGTACAAAATATGCCAACCCCATCATCATGTTATTGTAAAGTAGAAGGAGAGTAAAACTTAGTACAAGATTGTCCCTACAACAAACAGGTAGGTAGGCAAAGCTATCAACAATTGTATAGATTTCAACACCAATATCTGCCAAAAGAATATTATAGCTCACCACAAAAATATCAACAACCTTATGGATCCCAACCAACACCTAAATGACTCTTATTAAAGAAACCACCACCCTTTGCAAATGTGTTCTTTGTGAAGCATGCAATGATGTAATAAAATCAAGATAGAGCATTAGAACCTACATCATCCTTGATAACACATAATGATCCTAATGCCAATAGCTTTGACTCATCATATGGCAATAATGTATCCACTTATTATATTGAGTCACCCAAGCATCCAAAGTCTTACCAATATGAAGCCCCTCCATAGAGTTCAATTGGGAGCAGGATTCTAAAAATCCCATGTATATGAATCCAAATCCTAAGTCCTAGATGAGGAAAGCTAGGCCAAGGACTCCTTGAGGACCATGATTTAGATGTCAAGGTGATCATTTTGTACGTAAATGTACAAATACTCTATCTTCAAGGAAACCTCGATGCATTATGATTCAAGGATAGTTTTTAGACTGTGGCAAAGAACATCTCATTTTTGATTGCCTTAAATACCTAGCAAATGCATCAAAATGTGCCACTAAAGGCTCCTTGGAAAATGAGAGAAGAAGATTGTACCAAATAGAATATTATGTTCCCAACTAAGTTGAGTGTGTCAATCCTCCCTCCATCACTAGGTACTCTCAAGAGTCATTGTGGTAAATACAAGAAGAAAAGTGGGTTAAAGAACAAGAGAACCCCCCCCCCCCCCTCACCCAACAATTTAGGAAAAAGATGAACCATAAGATCAGTTTCTCCAACTTATTCTATCTCTCTATGGAGACTAGTTAGAACCACAATTAGAAGATGGATTATATTCTAAATCTAACATCCCTACAAGAGTTAACACACTTTGTGGGCCCATGGGAGTCTAGATGAATGTAATTATGAACCCATATGGTCTTAGTGAGCAATGAAGACTCCATCATACCCAATACTCCATGGAGATAGTAAAGAACACTAAGGTGCAATGTCATCTCATCCTAGAAGAGCTTCTAAAAGTGAAACTAGGCTTGTGGAAATAGGTGGAAAATAAAGTCCCTGAATGTCATTTCTCCCCCTAAAAATAAGGATCCAAAAGGAAATTACCCAAGACCTCGATAGATAAGATAGGAGACATGAGCAAAGGTGAATATGGTAATGCCTATCTTCCA
The DNA here is from genome assembly GCA_020310875.1 of Ceratopteris richardii. Lineage (NCBI taxonomy): Eukaryota > Viridiplantae > Streptophyta > Polypodiopsida > Polypodiales > Pteridaceae > Ceratopteris > Ceratopteris richardii. Next base: position 84,004,983 of record CM035408.1, on the reverse strand, counting down.
ATGAACCACCAAGTGCACACTACCAAGGCCATCATAGACTCATGCATAGGTGTTGCCATTGCTACCACATTGTTATGGATGTGTTCGGGGAAACACTCTTTGTGACCTACATGGAAGAAGATTCACATGGCATATGGTCATATTCAGCATCCATGAGGATTGAGGAAAGGGATTACTCTCACCACTTGTGGTGTGGATTCTGAGCATAAAGTTTTTATAGAGTTTGGAAAGAACCACGAGTCATATCCACAAGATACAATAGGACTCTACATCAATATAATCAATGAGCTTTTTTTGACTCATCTTGGATTGATGAAGATACAGATAAGTGGATATGTAATGTAGCTGAGGAATATGGGATGAGATTAGAGAGGATCGGATGAGGAAGCTCTCACAATAATAGACCTGTTCAAGACCCAATTGAACAATTGAAAGAGTTTAGACTCATCTATGAAATTGAGCATATCGAATGGGTATCCCCATAATCGTTAAGTGGCAAAAAAGAATCAGAAATTATGGATTTTTATTAGCTTTTAACTAGGTAATGTAGCCACAATTAGAGATAGCTATGCACTTTGTATCAGTGAGCATTTGTTGGAATGAGTAGCAGGTATGAAAGTTTATAGTTTTATAGAAATCGTTTGGCTTGAATTAAGTATCCATAGCCCCATAAGATCACACACAAGATGGCTTCTATCATGGAATGTGAGAAGTCGAGAATGACATGCCTTAGACTCACCTCCCACCCTATTTATAGCCCTTTCCTAGTCACCATCTAGATTTCTCTCTAAAGTCCCTCTACTCATCTCGCCATCATGATTAGGTACCTCATATGAACTCTCTAGCTTTTAGCCTTGGCTATCCCCCGAGCAAGGAATTTCTCATTCCTCTCGGCACGTACATCTCTAAAATATAACACTCTCTCACCTTTCAAAAGATCATTTTCCTCAATAATTAGGAGCTATAGACTTGGGAATAAAAATATGTGATTCCAAATAATAAGAGTAGAGTGTCCTAGGTTTCTGAAATAATAGATGCTCAAAAAGTAGAGAACTAGTCTATGTGCTTCCTATGTAGCATTTCCACCAATAAATAATATTCCTTGCCTTAGGCATATTATAGGAATCCCTCTAAGGCCCTATGAGTCCATATATGTGCAGCATAAGTTCTTGGAATATCCTGGGACTCCCTATGCCTAGACCTTGACGACTAACTTGTGATAGCTTGTCACCTATATAGACATTGGCATCTTTCCCCTTGTCTCCCTCAAATACCCCCTTATAGCTTTTCATATGGTATAATCATGAGAAATCACTTACTCCACTAGAGTAATCAAATAATACTATGCTCATCCAAAACAATCGACTATGTGCCAATCTTTGCCAAAAAATACTTAAAACAAATGGAAATCTTTTCCAAGTAGTGCTTAATATCTAAGATCAAGGAAATATGCTTCACTTACTCACTGTAACGAAATGAAACTCACGAGATTCCCATCATGATACAAATTGTGAATCTAAAATATCAATTTGTCAATGGTCTAGACTATGGACCAAGATGTCAATCTATCAATGATCCAAATTATGGACCAAAATGTCGATCTATGATATATAATAATCCAAACTATGGATCAAAATATCTCCCATACAAAGTAAATCCCAACCCACTCTGTGGAACTAAGTACATCATGCCAAATAAAAACGTGCTAAAGAAAATATAACAACTAGTGGAACTACCACCGCCTTCTCACTAATAAAAGGCAAGATGTTCCAAGTGGATAAAACTTCCTTTATCTCTGACCACCATCTGATCATCACTATGATCAAATCATTCCTAAAAAGAAATGAGGCGTCTCTAGTAAACTAGTGCAATAATATGGCACTCCCATATATAATGAGGACCATAATATGAGTCCACTAAATACACTAAAAAATGGTAAGTAGATGTGTGCACACTCATAGCTCACTAAGCTAAGCATCTAGCTCACCTCATACACACTATGTATGAACCATGGCCTATCCTCTGGCATATGAAATAGAGTAGTACACACTCTATGAATTTCTTCTTATTGCAATTGCCTATTCATAGTTCATATGTGCAAACCTTGTCTTTTCTCTTCTAGGCTACTAGCCTAAGGACTTGCCTTGGTTTGCAATCACATTCAAAGTGACTATCTCAACTTCCCCTCTATTGTCTAATAATAAGAAAATCATATGAATGAACTCCAAATCATATAAAAAATACAATCTCAAAGACTTCTCTCCTATACCCTCTATCCTACACCTAGGTAGAATAAAAAGCTTGATATGTCCCATATCACCAAACATTATACCCATCGTAGATGCATGTCTGAGACTAAAATCAGACACTTCTCTCAAAAAGACAAGAATAAATCGGTGAGTACTCACAACTATAAGTATAAAAATGAAATCATGAAGTGTTCTTGAAGTGTTTCCTTCCCTTGATTGAAATAATAGAGTCATTACTATGACTCTATCACTCATAACTATCTGTAACATCACCTCATCTTAATTTTGAGAAATGAGAAGTTATATGATACATCAACTCAACTAGAGTTGTGAAGGATGCGGCTTGCATCAAATATCAACTTATGCAACTTGAGTGAAATATTAACTCACAAGAAATTGGAATTTATACAACTTGTATCAATACAAAATATATGAAATGAGAACAACTACTAAAGTTCTCCAGTTCCATGCTCTTATGGCATTACATATATTTTTGAAAAATTTCGACACAATTTCCTTTTTCCTACTAAAAATGATCACCATAAACCAATGGTCAATAAACACATATCTAGTGCATGGCTAGCCCATGGTGATCACACCATAGCCAAAAAAAAAATCATAAAAAAGTTTTGCAAAATATCTACTGTAGAGGAGGTACTGGGGTATCCACTTTTAACAAAAGTAGAGAGTAAAGATTAACACATCCAGTACGTCGCCTACTCAAGGGGGGTTCTCTTTAGGGAAGTATACCCTTTAACATTTCTGTGAGCAGGTAGATAACAAGGATTGCACAGAGTGGTACATACTTCAGAAAATATGAACAACAATTGACCAAGGAAGACCATACACTTCTTGATTCGATTCAGATGATTACAAGATTTGTCAAGGAAATGCTCAAAAACTGATGCTCAGAGCTTCGTGGCACTTTATGCAGATAAACACAGATCAATACAAATGGTGAAGGAATTGCTCAAGAGAATAGAGCTTAACACCAATACTGACTCACAGAAAAGAAAGAAAATCCAAGGCACTCTCTTACACTATAGCGCTCATAGCCCTCCACTGAGAAGCCTACTCTCTGTATCTACACTACAATGTAGCTCCTACAATAGGCTTGAAACCACCAAGAGCAAGAGAGAACTTCTGCACGTATACACGCGTCAATGTAACTCCAAAAAATGTCCCCCAAATGAGCACAAATCCATTGTTTTCATAGGCCTCAATAGGTCAAGAGGGCCTTGCTTCAAGTCCACTGATCACGCGTCGGTGGATTACCCAAAATTGAAGGGGTAGGTCAATTATTCCCTTGATTTGAATTGGATCCACAAAAATAGGTAGTCGCCGTGAATGGTTGGGGGCAACTCCACTTTTAATAATTACCTTTTACCTTTTCACCTGCCATCCGAGATTCTCATTTTGTGTAATTTTGCTTCCTCACTGATTTAATCTCAGGCAATTCAATGAAGTGCCTGTAGCATGCATAGCCTCACCAGTTGGATTGCTTCCAGCCTTACCAAATGACCTTGACCATTACTCCTAAGTGGTTGATAGTATGACTACTAAGTATGATGTGTTCAACCAGCCCATAAACTGCCCCTTTTGTCCCACCCACTATAACACCTTTTACCCCATGCTCTATCTGATGATGTACCATTTGTCAGATGCCTTTAAACCAAAGCGCCCAGCAGGTCGAGAAGGAGTGTTGATTGCAGTAATCAGCTTCAGCTTCTTTATGTCCTCCAGTTTCTTTATGTCCTCCATTAGTGAGATGTTTCTGAGCTCAAGGTTTATCATTGGAAGTGGAGGAGATTGCCATACCGCATATGATCAAAGCATGAATTTGTGTGTGTGGGTGCGTGAGTGAATGTGTAGGGGTGTGTGTATGTGGGGGAACATGTGATTGTGTGGGTGTGTTGCATGTGTGTGTGTGTGGTTGTGTATGTATGTGTGGGTGTAGGTGTATAGGTATAGATGTGTGTATATGTGATTGTGCATATGTGTGCATATATGAGTGAGGGTGCGCATGTGTGCATGTGTGTGTGTGTGTGAGAGTGCGTGTGTGTGGGTGTGTGTGAATATGTGCTGGTGTATGTGTGTATGTGTGTGGGGATGTGTGTGTGTGCGTTGGTGCGTGTATGTGCGCGAGTGTGCGTATGCATGGGGGTGCACGTGTGTGTGTGGGGATGGGTATGTATGTGCAGGTGTGTGTGCATGTGAGTGTGTGTGTGAGTGTGTATGTAAGCACAGATGTTAGTGTGTATGTGTGGGAGTGTGTGTATGTGTGTGTGTGTGTGGGTGTGTGTGGGTGAGGGGGCGGGGAGGGTCGCAGGGAGGAGTGAGGAGGGCTTGCGGGGCTGAGGGGGAGGTGTGAGGGGTGGGCCGCGAGGGGACTAAGCGGGGGAGGGGGAGGGGAACTCGGCGGGGGAGGTGGAGGGACTGAACGGGGGAGGTGGAGGGGAGTTTGGCGGGGGGGCTGCAGGGAACTAAGCGGGGGGAGGGGGAGGGGAACTCGGCGGGGGAGGTGGAGGGATTGAGCGGGGGAGGTGGAGGGGAGTTGGGCGGGGGGCTGCGGGGAACTAAGCGGGGGGAGGGGGAGGGGAACTTGGCGGGGGAGGTGGAGGGACTGAGCGGGGGAGGTGGAGGGGAGTTGGGCGGGGGGGTGCGGGGAACTAAGCGGGGGAGGGGGAGGGGAACTCGGCGGGGGAGGTGGAGGGACTGAGCGGGGGAGGTGGAGGGGAGTTGGGCAGGGGGCTGCGGGGAACTAAGCAGGGGAGGGGGAGGGGAACTCGGCGGGGGAGGTGGAGGGACTGAGCGGGGGAGGTGGAGGGGAGTTGGGCGGGGGGCTGCGCGGAACTAGGCGGGGGAGGGGGAGGGGAACTCGGCGGAGGGTGGCGGGGGAGTCAACGGGGAACGCGGGGAGGGTCAGCGGGGATGGCGGGGGAGGAGAGAGAGAGAGAGAGAGAGAGAGAGAGAGAGAGAGAGAGAGAGAGAGAGAGAGAGAGAGAGAGAGAGAGAGAGAGAGAGAGAGAGAGAGAGAGAGAGAGAGAGAGAGAGAGAGAGAGAGGGGGGGTCACGCGGGGCAGCGGGGAAAGAGAGAGAGAAAGAGAGAGAGAGAGAGAGAGAGAGAGAGAGAGAGAGAGAGAGAGAGAGAGAGAGAGAGAGAGAGAGAGAGAGAGAGAGAGAGAGAGAGAGGGAGAGGGGGGGTCACGCGGGGCAACGGGAAAGAGAAAGAGAAAGAGAGAAAGAGAGAGAAAGAGAGAGAAAGAGAGAGGGGAAGAGAGAGAGAGAGAGGGGGGGAAGAGAGAGAGAGAGGGGGGAAGAGTGTGAGAGGAGAAAAGAGAGAGAGGAAGAGAGAGAGAAAGACAGCGGGGAGAGAGTGCAAGACCGAGAGAGAGGTAAAGAGAGCGAGAGAGAGAGCGAGAGAGAAAGGGAGAAGGGGAGGGGGTAGGCCGTGAGAGAGAGGAAAAGGGAGGACGAGAGAGAAAGAAAGGCCGAAAGAGAGAGGGAAAGAGAGTAGTAAAACAATTTAACCGAGGTGGCACTGAAAGTGAAAGCAACAATTGCCCAGAACTCAAATTTGACAGTTGTAATGGAACAAAACACTCCCTGAAGCTGTAGCCCAAGGCACCTGAGAGCGTTTCTCCTGATCTCGGCAACCGTTACTTATCTAAAGAGGTATCACAGGCCTACAAGTTACAAACAATTGCCTTTTCATTGCTTGACTTTCTCTTCTATCTTCTTCGGTCCTCCTGCATGCCTAGGGGTACTACAAACCCCCACATCAAACTTTTGCACCGTCCCTGGTGCAATTTCTCCCTTATTCTACTTATTTCAAAGAGATCTAGTTATGCTGCATTTACCATAGAGAAACACGGTATGTACAAGGAATGAAGTGCTTCCATTTTGACGTATTTGAGATACTTCTTTACCCTGGAGATATTGACCAGGGGAATCCTTTTACCCTGCAGATCTTCCAGATGCACAGCGCCATGTGGCAATACCTTGATTACCTTATAAGGTCCTATCCACTTGGGTGCCAATTTAGCTTGAATTGGTGGAACCTGATGCACTAAAATCATAGACCCTTCCTGAACTTCATTGGATCTCAGATACCTGTCATGCAATCTCTTGCGCTCTTCTTGGGTCACGAGAAGTTTCTACATTGCCCCTTCTCTGTACTCTTCTAATGCCACCAATCTCTGAATGGGGGGTTCAATTCCAATGGTTTTGATTCCTATTTCTTTTCTGATGATAAACTCAAATGGTGCCAATGCCTCTTTCCCATAAACTAAGTGAAATGGAGTCTCGCCTGTAGTTCCCCTCTTCGTGGTTCTGAAAGCCCAAATTGCACCAATTAGTGCTAGTGGCCAAGAACTTTGATGATCGAAAGATAATTTGCGAAGTAGTCCAATCAAAATCTTATTGGAACTTTCTGCTTGGCCATTTGCCCTTGGGTAATAGGCACAAGACTTTTTATGGAAGATTTTGTACCTGTCAAATATAAACTGGAGCAATTGATTTACAAAATGTGTGCCTCTATCACTAGTAATCTCCAGTGGGCAACAAAATCTTGAGAAAATACGTTTATACACAAATTTAGCTACTGTTAAAGCCGTGCAATCCACAGTAGCTTTAGCCTCTACCCATTTAGTGGCATAACATGTAGCCATCAAAATATACTTTTTACCTCTAGGTTGACCAGTTGGGCTAATTGGTCCTATGAAATCAAGACCCCATCGTTCAAATGGAAACCATCCAGTAGATATGACTAATGGTTGGAAATTCAATCTGGTTGGCGCGGGAGCACACCTCTGGCAGATGTGGCATTCTTTAGCAAACTTGATTGCATCCTTGAAAATATGAGGCCACCATAAACCTTTGTGGATGATTCTATGAGCCAATTCTTCCCCCTTTAGATGTCCTTCATTGTGTGCAGCCTCTAGCAGAAGATTTACCTTCTCTGGATAGACACACCTTCTCAATATATCATCGTGACAGTATTTATATAAATTTCCATTTATAAGAGAATAGGCTTTGGTTTTCAAAAGTAATCTTCTTTTTTCTACAGGTGTCAAATGATCTGGGATCTTTCCAGTAGTAAGAACATGGAGAATTTCATCATACCAACCAGTCCGAATTGTTACCAGGAAAAGATTGCTATCCACCAGTTCGTCATTGATACCTGTTGCCTTCTCGCTCATTGCTGTCCTGGACACTTGATCTGCCATGTAGTGCTCTTTTCCTGGCTTAATATGAATATCAAAATTAAATTCTTGAAATAGGAGTAACCATCTCCAAATCCTTCCAGCTACTCTACGCTTGTTTATCAAATACTTCAAGGGCTGATGATCAGAGATAACAATGAAATGTACACCAAGGAGATAATGTCTAAACTTATGAAGAGCAAATACGATAGCCAAACCTTCTCTTTCCGTTGTACTGTAATTTCTTTCAGCTTGGTTGAGTAGTCTGCTGGCATAAGAGATAGGTCTATCCACTTTGTGAGATGATGGTTGAGCTAGAACTGCACCAACAGCATGAAGACTAGCATCTGTATGCACATGAAATTCCAATGACCAATTAGGAACACTTAAAAGTGGAGCAGTACATAGCCTCAATTTTAGTTCACAAAATGCTTTGTCGGCTTCAACACTCCATGAGAAAGGGATCTTTTTACTGGTAAGCCTTGACAAGGGTTTAGGAATTTCTGAATACATCCTAATGAATCTTTTGTGATACCCTGCATGGCCCAAGAAACTTTGCACTTCCTTTGGGCTTTGTGGAATAGGCATGGAAAGAATAGCTGTAACTTTTGCAGGGTCAACAGTTATACCTTCATCAGATACTATGTGACCAAGAAGAGTACCCTTGGTGACCAAAAAGTGACATTTATCAGGATTCAATTTCAAACCTGTTTTGAGACATTGCTCAAAAATTTCTTTTAGATTTTCCAAATGGTCATGGAAATCTTGAACTGCTGCTCTTTTATCTGTACCTGAAAATACTGAAAAGTCATCCATGAAAATGCGTAGAAAGGTTGTTAACCATTTGCCCAATATTAGATACATCGTTCAATTAAATGAAGCTGGTGCATTCTTCAAGCCAAAAGCCATGCGAGTATAGACATAAGTGCCCCAGGGAGTAACAAAGGCTGTTTTGTCCCTATCATCAGGATGAATTACTATCTGGTTGTAGCCACTAAAACCATCCAAGAAGCTATACAAAGTGTGTCCAGCTACTTCCTCAAGTACTTGCTTTGTGAAGGGCTGAGGAAATCCATCTTGAATAGTCACTTTATTCAAAGCATGAAAATCAACACATACTCTTATTTTTCCGCTATTTTTCTTGGGCACAATAACCATAGAGGAAAGCCACCTGGAATGTTCTACTGGCACAATTATACCTGCTTCCTCTAGTTTTGTAATCTCTGCCTTTACCGCCTCTGCATACTTCGGATTGAGTCGATATGGCCTACTTCTTACTGGCGCGGCTCCCTCAACTAAGGGTATCCGATGTAACCCAAGCTCTTCTGGTATTCCTGTTAAATCTTTGTAGGACCATGCGAAGACACTTTTGTAAGTAAAAAGCAAAGAAGTTACCTTTTGTAGCAAAGGAGGATAATGCCAGAACCAGGATGCCAAGTGAACTATTTGAGGGTTCTCTTCATCCCCTAAATTTACTTCTTGAACCAATGTTTCAGAATTGGTCTTGCTTGAGAAATCATCTCCACTATATGCAGGAGTGGATTTTAATTTATATTCTGCAACATGTTCTTTCATCCAACCTTGAGGTATATCTGCAAAAGGGAGATCTTCTCTACTCTTAGGTTCATAATGTTCCCTCTCCGATACTTTTATATTGGTAGCCTCTTCAAAGATTGTATTTTCCTTCAGTTGCTCATTCTCCAACACCTTGTGGTCTTCATTGCCCTTTTCTGTAATTTCCTTATCTACAACTTCTTCCTCAATTTCATTGATCTCCACTGTGCAACACTCTGCACTTCCCATCATCCAATTTAACAATGTATCATCTTCTTGGGGTAGAGAGGGCATTACCTGAGTATCCACAGTATATCCAGTGGTTTTTCCTGAGTCGAATCCTTCTTCCAAATGTAGTTGCAGTTGGCTATTGGTATTTGTTGAAATCCATAGTTTAATTTTTCCCCAATCTTGCAAAGCTTTTGCTTGTCTCAGCCAAGGTCTCCCCAGGAGCAAAGGATAGGAAGTCTCCTGTGGAAGTGCAATAACAACAAAATCCAACACAAAGTGGCAACCCTGTACTATCATCCGTACCTTTTCAATAATGCCAAGAGGCGCAACCCGATGTTGATCTGCTAGTGTAACTGTAAATGGTGCCATTTTGGTGGGGTTCAAATTTAGTTTCTTCATTGTGAAATCTGGCATCAAATTGATACCAGAGCCTCCATCTATGATCACACCTGTGAGAGTTTCATCCTTTATACAAACAGATAATCTTGAGCTTTGGTAGTCTGCTAAGGGTGCAGGGGGAAAATCAACCATGAAACCATCTATACTAGGTGATTGGACCAAGTGAGCAGAGTGTATAATCTTCAGTAAGTCACTTTTTATTTTTGAATCCATCCTTATAAGTTCATATAGACTAACCTTGTGATGAATACCTTTCAAGATCTGTTCAATGTTTACCTCCTGAGTGTTTTCTTGCAGACTTGTTGGTTGGCCCTTTAGAGAAGTAGTCATCTTATTATAAGCTCCTTCAATTTCTGCTTGGTCCTTCCATCCAGACTCCTTTTCTTCCTCTTTATCCTGAAATCCTTATTGTTCATCTCTCTGGGCAGTTGCTTGCCTAGCTCTAGTCATCATGGGCATTGCAGAGGATGAAACAGCATAAGTCTGAGTGGTTTTTCCTTCTTCATGTGGAGAGACTGCAATCATGTGAATTGGAGCAGGACGACCTCTTGGGCAATCTTTGGTATAATGATCCTTGGCCTCTGGACAATGTTGACAAGGAGGTGCATCTTCTGGAAGAGAACACCTGTTTTGCATGTGGCCGTACTCACCACAATGATAGCACATCAAAGGTCTATTATACCTAGGCTTTGCAGGCCGATTCTCCTCTCTATTAGATGTATTTGAAGTACTAGCATAGTATGAATCCAAAGTTTGAGGGTTACTTCTTTGCTGTGTACCCTTGAGGTAGTAGCAATCTCTAGCTTCATGACCATCCTTTCCACAAAATTGACAGCTTACCTTGTTAGGGCAATTAGCATTGGAATGTCCATTGTTGTTACAGATCGTGCACCAAATTTGTCTCCTTATATCTTGTGTGGTCTTCAAATCTTCTAACTCACGGCGAAGTTGGGCTACTTCATCATCCGTTCGTCGCAGTGGTGGCAAGACCTTCTCTTCTTGTTGATTTTGTTGCATTTTTAATGCCTCCAGTTCCCTCCTTAGTTGCTCAACAGGATCCAGGTCTGCAGCATACTTAGGTTGTGTATCCCCTTCAAAATGTTGCCTTGCTTCTTCAATGCGTGATGCCGCTACAACAAAATCATTGAGGGTGGCATCCAATCTAAGAGACTCACGAAGCTTCTGCTGAGATGACCTGGGCAGAGCCTTCTCTATCCACTTTTTAACCAAAAAGTCACCTGGAGCATGTGGCAGACGTGCAACAAGTGCTTTTGTTCTAGTGTGAAGTTCATGAAAAGATTCACCTGATCTTAGCTTCAAATTCTCTAGCTGATCTAGAGCTCTTTCTCAGGAATCACTTGGTCGGAATGTCTGTGAGAATGCCGCCTTCAGAGCCTCCCATGTAGTGAAATGGCCATCTGCATATTGACTATACCATTTATCTGCAAGACCCTCCTATGTGGATGGAAAAAGTGCCAGCATTGCATCCTCTCTATTTTGCAGACCTCTTCCACGGCATAAAGAGATGAATCTCCTCACATGATCATCAGCATCCTCATAAGCTTGTCCCTTGAAGGTAGGGAATTTGATGTTTAATATGGAGAGCAAATGAGAGAGGTCCTCCATTTGTACTGGTGTTTCTTCAGACGTATCTGAGGAGAAGTCTAGGGTTCTCCTATACCTCTCTTTTGACAATGGTGTCGTACCCAAATCAATAGATAAATTTAGGGAAGGCAGAGGGGAGGTAGACTCACTAGCCGTGGTTATTGCTAACTTGTTAAGGCTCCTCCGAACACGAAGAGACTCCTTATCTGCTCGTGTATGGGTCATGTACCTACTTGCCAATGTAATAGGGCAAAAATACCTCTCATAAAAATGCAAATGTCCCACCGGGCGTGCCAAACTGTAGAGGAGGTACTAGGGTATCCACTTTTAACAAAAGTAGAGATTAAAGATTAACACATCGAGTACGTCGCCTACTCAAGGGGGGTTCTATTTAGGGAAGTATACCCTTTAACATTTCTGTGAGCAGGTAGATAACAAGGATTGCACAGAGTGGTACATACTTCAGAAAATATGAACAACAATTGACCAAGGAAGACCATACACTTCTTGATTCGATTCAGATGATTACAAGATTTGTCAAGGAAATGCTCAAAAGCTGATGCTCAGAGCTTCGTGGCACTTTATGCAGATAAACACAGATCAATACAAATGGTGAAGGAATTGCTCAAGAGAATAGAGCTTAACACCAATACTGACTCACAGAAAAGAAAGAAAATCCAAGGCACTCTCTTACACTATAGCGCTCATAGCCCTCCACTGAGAAGCCTACCCTCTGTATCTACACTACAGGGTAGCTCCTACAATAGGCTTGAAACCACCAAGAACAAGAGAGAACTTCTGCACGTATACACGCGTCAATGTAACTCCAAAAAATGTCCCCCAAATGAGCACAAATCCATTGTTTTTATAGGCCTCAATAGGTCAAGAGGGCCTTGCTTCACGTCCACTCATCACGCGCCGGTGGATTACCCAAAATTGAAGGGGTAGGTCAATTATTCCCTTGATTTGAATTGGATCCACAAAAATAGGTAGTCGCCGTGAATGGTTGGGGGCAACTCCACTTTTAATAATTACCTTTTACCTTTTCACCTGCCATCCGAGATTCTCATTTTGTGTAATTTTGCTTCCTCACTGATTTAATCTCAGGCAATTCAATGAAGTGCCTGTAGCATGCATAGCCTCACCAGTTGGATTGCTTCCAGCCTTACCAAATGACCTTGACCATTACTCCTAAGTGGTTGATAGTATGACTACTAAGTATGATGTGTTCAACCAGCCCACCAACTGCCCCTTTTGTCCCACCCACTATAACACCTTTTACCCCATGCTCTATCTGATGATGTACCAGTTGTCAGATGCCTTAAAATCAAAGCGCCCAGCAGGTCGAGAAGGAGTGTTGATTGCAGTAATCAACTTCAGCTTCTTTATGTCCTCCAGTTTCTTTATGTCCTCCATTAGTGAGATGTTTCTGAGCTCAAGGTTTATCATTGGAAGTGGAGGAGATTGCCATACCGCATATGATCAAAGCATGAATTTGTGTGTGTGGGTGCGTGAGTGAATGTGTAGGTGTGTGTGTATGTGGGGGAACATGTGATTGTGTGGGTGTGTTGCATGTGTGTGTGTGTGTGGTTGTGTATGTATGTGTGGGTGTAGGTGTATAGGTATAGATGTGTGTATATGTGATTGTGCATATGTGTGCATATATGAGTGAGGGTGCGCATGTGTGCATGTGTGTGTGTGTGAGAGTGCGTGTGTGTGGGTGTGTGTGAATATGTGCTGGTCTATGTGTGTATGTGTGTGGGGATGTGTGTGTGTGCGTTGGTGTGTGTATGTGCGCGAGTGTGCGTATGCATGGGGGTGCACGTGTGTGTGTGGGGATGGGTATGTATGTGCAGGTGTGTGTGCATGTGAGTGTGTGTGTGAGTGTGTATGTAAGCGCGGATGTGGGTGTGTATGTGTGGGAGTGTGTGTATGTGTGTGTGTGTGTGGGTGTGTGTGGGTGAGGGGGCGGGGAGGGTCGCGGGGACGAGTGAGGAGGGCTTGCGGGGCTGAGGGGGAGGTGTGAGGGGTGGGCCGCAGGGGACTAAGCGGGGGAGGGGAAGGGGAACTCGGCGGGGGCGGTGGAGGGACTGAACCGGGGAGGTGGAGGGGAGTTGGGCGGGGGGGCTGCGGGGACCTAAGCGGGGGGAGGGGGAGGGGAACTCGGCGGGGGAGGTGGAGGGATTGAGTGGGGGAGGTGGAGGGGAGTTGGGCGGGGGGCTGCGGGGAACTAAGCGGGGGGAGGGGGAGGGGAACTTGGCGGGGGAGGTGGAGGGACTGAGCGGGGGAGGTGGAGGGGAGTTGGGCAGGGGGTTGCGGGGAACTAAGCGGGGGAGGGGGAGGGGAACTCGGCGGGGGAGGTGGAGGGACTGAGCGGGGGAGGTGGAGGGGAGTTGGGCGGGGGGCTGCGGGGAACTAAGCGGGGGAGGGGGAGGGGAACTCGGCGGGGGAGGTGGAGGGACTGAGCAGGGGAGGTGGAGGGGAGTTGGGCGGGGGGCTGCGGGGAACTAGGCGGGGGAGGGGGAGGGGAACTCGGTGGAGGGTGGCGGGGGAGTCAACGGGGAATGCGGGGAGGGTCAGCGGGGATGGCGGGGGAGGAGAGAGAGAGAGAGAGAGAGAGAGAGAGAGAGAGAGAGAGAGAGAGAGAGAGAGAGAGAGAGAGAGAGAGAGAGAGAGAGAGAGAGAGAGAGAGAGAGAGAGAGAGAGAGAGAGAGAGAGAGAGAGGGGGGTCACGCGGGGCAGCGGGGAAAGAGAGAGAGAAAGAGAGAGAGAGAGAGAGAGAGAGAGAGAGAGAGAGAGAGAGAGAGAGAGAGAGAGAGAGAGAGAGAGAGAGAGAGAGAGAGAGAGAGAGAGAGAGAGAGAGAGAGAGAGAGAGAGAGAGGGAGAGGGGGGGGTCACGCGGGGCAGCGGGGAAAGAGAGAGAGAAAGAGAGAGAGAAAGAGAGAGAGAGAGAGAGAGAGAGAGAGAGAGAGAGAGAGAGAGAGAGAGAGAGAGAGAGAGAGAGAGAGAGAGAGAGAGAAAGAAAAAGGGAGAGAGGGAGAGGGATCGAGAGAGGAGGAAAGAGAGAGAGAGAGGGGGGAAGAGAGGGGGAGAGAGAGAAAGAGAGAGAAAGAGAGAGGGGAAGAGAGAGAGAGAGAGGGGGGGAAGAGAGAGAGAGAGGGGGGAAGAGTGTGAGAGGAGAAAAGAGAGAGAGGAAGAGAGAGAGAAAGACAGCGGGGAGAGAGTGCGAGACCGAGAGAGAGGTAAAGAGAGCGAGAGAGAGAGAGAGCGAGAGAGAAAGGGAGAAGGGGAGGGGGTAGGCCGTGAGAGAGAGGAAAAGGGAGGACGAGAGAGAAAGAAAGGCCAAAAGAGAGAGTAAAAGAGAGTAGTAAAACAATTTAACCGAGGTGGCACTGAAAGTGAAAGCAACAATTGCCCAGAACTCAAATTTGACAGTTGTAATGGAACAGAGCACTCCTTGAAGCTGTAGCCCAAGGCACCTGAGAGCTTTTCTCCCGATCTCGGCAACCGTTACTTATCTAAAGAGGTATCACAGGCCTACAAGTTACAAACAATTGCCTTTCCATTGCTTGACTTTCTCTTCTATCTTCTTCGGTCCTCCTGCATGCCTAGGGGTACTACATCTACTTTTATTGTTATAAACTCATAGTATTTGGACATTTGAGGCTTTCACAATGACCAAAATACTAAGCCTCTATACCTACAATATTTTAAAATATTGTAGGTATAGAGGCTTACAATATTTTCACCATATTTTAAAAATTTGCATAAGCTAACTTTTACTCTTTTCTATATATCTCCTACTTGGGGATACATTTCCTCTTGATATTTTGTACCATCTAGAAATTTTCACCTAATATTAGAAAGGAAAATCATCCAATTTGAGTAAATGCGCTACGAGAACCAATCACCTCTAGGTGACATGGTCTATGGTCATTTCATAAATTTGAGAGGCTATACTTTCATGTGTAGAGATTATTTGAATTATCAAATGATCTCTAAAATGATTGAAAATTGTTATAGAGAATGTTGGTCTATCAAGCTTATGTAGCCAATAAAAATCATGCAATTGGGATCTACGAATGAAGAGAAATGTTCTTTGTAATAGGTCTATGTCACTTGTTTCTGGCCTCTACCGCTATTAATAGCAATTCTAATGTGGAGGTCATTTAATCTTTGTAAAAAATACCCAAATTACTTGAAAATTGTTTAGATTAAAGAAAAGCCTATGAGCTAATGGCTCTCCAAATTTCAATAAATTTGGGCATTCCCTCAATGAGCAACATCCAAATCTCTATGAGGCTGTTAACTCACTAACTATCTGCTCAATTATTTTTTAAAACCTAAAAATGACCAGACATGTTAATCCTTATGATTTAGACATATTCATTCATTCTCTTTAATGGACTATGACATGAAGACATATCCATGTATATAATGATCATCTAGAGCATTGCAAACCAATTAAGAATCCAAATCATCTCGTCGAAGAATCGACTCTTTACATAGTATCCTCCTTTCAATGAAAGTGAATATCTATGGATGTCATTGTAGTCATTGTGCTTCTTGTACATTTATTAACCTCATCACAATAAATCACATACAATCATTTGTTACTCCTATTGATGATCATAACTATATCACTCTCGTACTGACTCGAGATAAACTTCTATATCAAGTACATAGAATCACATGAAGAACAATTCATGTGCTCATGACTTAGTGTATCAAAATGCATTTTAATTGTTCTTGAGGAATGTACCTTTGACATTTTAATTTCTAAAGGAAAAATAAGCCTATTCATGGTATCCCTATTATGTACCTCATGCTCACCCTAACACATCATGGTGATACATAAAAATGCTCTTCTATGGATAGAAAATGCATCATGCACTTCACCTTTCTAGAAATCATATTATCTATGTATGCATGCATCCACTCATGCATCTTCCTCTCTACTTCAATTACTTCATATGCTTTAAGCTGTATTGAACACATAATACTTCATCTCTCTTACAACACAACGTCACCCTAGTTCTCACATGACATATAATGCCATATGGCTATAAAAATTTCGACAATACTTCCCTAGGAAAATGAGGCCCAAAAAAAGAATTATAACAATGATATAATGATAGACATCAGTGTAGTGGTAAGCAAACCAATTTCTTAGCTCCAAAGTCCTGCAAATAAGAAACTTTTCCAATATGTGTTGGTGAGCCCTACATGCCTCATAACAGTGTCTTTTCTCACTCCAATACCTATACAAAGATCTTGAAACACACAACAAAAATCTTTGCATGCTTTTGTGAATCAACATAAGTTAGTGTAATTTCATGTGTATAGATGAATTCATATCAAAACTAACTTTCATGCACATTCCAATATTGGTTTCATAAAATCGGAAGAGAATACAATGCAAAATTATAAAATATGATGCAAAAAGTACTCAAATGAATATATTTGAGAGAAAAAATATGATAAAAAGGTATGAAAACGAATTGATTCCTATCCCAAATGGTTAAAAAGGGATTATGAACTCCTAATTATCAGAATTGGATAGTCTAGTAATTCAAAAAGAGTTTCTTGCTAGCCAATAGCCATATAAAATCTTGCGTAGAGATAGCCTGAAATGGTCAAAATATGGCATGCAGGCCATTTACAAAAGGGGCTTGAAGTCTAGAATCCATATCAATTTGAATTTCCTGATTTCAATATTCTATGAGGAAGTTATGGCTAAAATATTGGAGTTAGGTGAGTGGGCAACATCTTTCCTTGAAGAGATATGTAGAGATTTAAATGCTCTGTACAGGTCGTTTTGAGCTTATCCAATCATAGCTTCCAACCATGCGTCGAAAGCTCTTTGAGTCTACATTCGATAACAAAATGAATCATCCTATGAGAACATCAAATGACAGAGTTATGTCCCTTTTAGTAAAGGTAGGTATGCTAACCTTGCTCTTTCTCTTCTCTCTCTTTCTACTTCCTCTCTTTCTCCTTTTTCTCTCTCTATCTATCTCTTTATCTCTTTCTTTCTTTACATTTCTCTCTTCCCTTCTCTTGCTCTCTCTCTAGTTTTTTTCTTTGTTTCTATCTCTATCTCTTTCTGCATCTTTTTTTTTCTTTCTCTATCTCTCTAGTTTTCTCTCTTTCTCGTCATGTATTTTGTTCTCTCTTTATCTTTCCTTCTCTTTTTCCTTCTCTTTCTTTCTCTCTCTACTTCTTCTATTTTTCCCTCTCTATCTCTTTCCTTCGTTCTCTCTTTCCCACTATCTTTCATGCTATTCCTGTTTCTCTATCCTGCACAGCAGGCAAAATTCGTCCTATAAAATAGCATCCCAATCCCTTCAACAAGCTCATATAGGCTAGTGGTTAGAGTATTTACCTCTTGTTTAGAGCTTGAGAGTTCAATACCTATCTTTGAGCACCCTAAAAGATGTGTGTGTAGTAAGGAAAACTTGGAAAGCTTTATTTTGCTGCTGTAATGACGATGCTGGCAATGAGAGACATCTTGCTTCTATTCCTTCTCAGCTCCATACGAACCTCTTTGGCTTTTTGTCTTTTCCATGCAAGATGAAGATGATGATAAAGATGCCCCCAAAAATTGGAAAGAAAGCTTTCCATAAAGTCATCATGATCAAATCTTTGTTCTTCATCTCCATCATGCTCCATGGATCCACTATTGTTGCTCTAATACCAAATATGAGAAGTGGAGAAAGTTTGGGCTAGCCAAACATCACAACACCAACCCTTCAGGTTATGGAGACTCAAATATACCTTATAGGCATGTGATAAGTGCAATAAAATGCACTATGATCAAGGAGAAAGAGTCGATACAGAATAGATAGGTTCAAGCATCGACTAGCTCAAAAAAAACTTAGTATATATGGAAGAGAAAATGAACTTCAAATGCTCATAGTGACCATTGTGATTACAATAAGAAACAATCCTTTTGTGGGAGTGATACACATAGGGCTGAGTGTATATAATACACAAAATTACAAGGAATAAGCAAAATATGCTATAGAAATGAATCAAACACTCAATGGTGGTACCTTCTATTTTTGAGGAATGCACAAAGATTGACCTCAAGACAGAAAAATTGAGATTTCTCCCCAATTGCTATGAACATTTATATCCATAAAATAGACACTAATATCTTTCAAATGAGCCATTTGTCATCCAATTTGGAGCTCTGTAGAGAGAACAGCAGCCTCTGCAAGATTACTATTTAGAAGAAGATGATGCAAAGAAATGAAGGAGCAAGACAATGATGGTCACAAGTGTATGTATATTGCTTCCATGTATCGTACAAGTGTTCTGAAGTCTTTATATAGACTCTAGAAGTGATCCAAGACTTCTACAAGTGGATTTTGAATTGAAATGAAGGTGGGAATGGTTGTTGGAGGGAATCAATTCACTTTCTTACAATCTAGGAAAAGTGAAGATCTAGTTTTGATCTACTTTTAGGTGATTGATTGATTGATTGAATGCAACTCAACCACCAAAAACTCGCGGAATTTGGGCTGTCTCTTTCTACTTCTACATGTGTAAAGCTCAATGCTTTTAGAATGGTAAAAGGTCCATGCTTTTAGAATGGTAAAAGATCCATGAAAAATCATTTTTAAAAAATACAATAAATGAGCATAAGTAAAAGAACTCTCCAATGGATATTCCTTCGATGTAATCCAAGGGACAACTTTTTGATGTAGATTAAATCCACTTCAAGCATAGTGTAAGCTTGAAGACTCAAGCTCCCCCTCAAGCTAAAGTATGCTTGAGTCTTCATTCTCTAATAGGTTGAATACCTACCATAGCTTTGAATCTACAAAGCTTTATTCCATCAAGTGCCTTCGTCATCATATCTACTACTTGCTTTTGAGTAGGAACAAAAGAAGTGTCAATCTCCTTTGCACGAGCTTCTCCGTTATAAAGTGGTATTGAAATTCTATGTGTTTGGTTCTTGCATGGAAAATAAGGTTTGCTGCTAGATGATTGGAACTTACATTATCTCCGAATATGTGAGGTTTGGAACTCACAAGTCCCAAATCTCGATAAAATGCTTTTAGGCATATTGCCTCTTGAGTTTCTATGGTCAAACCTCTCTACTCTGCTTCAATTGAGGACAAAGCGACTGTAGGTTGCTTCTTTGAACTCCATGACAATATCTTTGAATGTGCAAATGCTAAGTAACCAGAAGTACTTCTTCTATCATCCTTAGCTCCTGCCCAATCTGCATCTTAATAGAGTTTGATTTCCAAATCTAAAGAGTAAGGATAGAATATACCTTCATTGATTGTACCTTTGAGATACTTAAGGACTCTCTTAGTTGCATCCATGTGTGGTCTTCTTGGTGAGTGCATGAATTGACTAAGGACACCGACACTATATGAGATGTCTGCCTTGTATGAGAAGCTACCTACCAAGCTTTGATATTCTTTCATGTCTTTGATTTTCTCACCTTCATAAACACTACGTTTATGATTCATCTCCAAAGGTGTACCTTCAAGTTTTCTGTTCTCCGTTTTGAACTTCAGAAGAGGATTCTAAATGTATCTTCTCTGAGTCAAATACATTCCTTCATCTGTGTATATCACCTGCATACCTAGGAAAAATGTGAGCTCACCTAAGTCACTGATTTTGAACTCCTCTTGCATGTGTCACTTGATCCTTTGAATGCCATTCAAATCATTACTTCTCACAATAATATCCTCTACATATACACATAGATGGATAACCTCATTATGATCCCTTTTGATGAATAGAGAAGGATCTGAGTTGCTAGCTTTGAATGCTTGATCTTGAAGATATGTAAGCAACCTCTAACTCCAAGCTCTAAGAGCTTGTTTCAATCCATACAATGTTTTGTTAAGTCTGCAAACATAAGATGCATGATTAGGGTCTTCAAAACCTAGAGGTTGGGACATGTATACCTCTTCACTTATCCAACCATTTAAGAATACACTTTTCACATCAAGTTGGAGCAATCTCCAATTCTTGCAGCAGCTACACTTATCAATGTTCTAATTGTAGTCATCTTTGCAACTGGTGAGAATGTTTCCTCATAGTCTATACCATGAGTTTGAGAGCATCCTTTGGCAACTATTCTTAACTTGTAGGTGCAAGATGATCATCTAAATTTCTTTTAACTTTATATACTGATCTACAACAATTACCTTTTGATTGGAAGACATTGGAATCAAATCCCAGGTGTCCATCTCCTTCAATGCATCTATTTCTTCTTCATGGCCTTTTCACAATTAAGCTTTCCCTTTGCCTCTTCATAGGTTGAGGGTTCCTCTGAAATTGAATATTTTACCAAGTAGATTGAATCCTTTGCAACAAATGTGGAATCATATCCATGCCTTTGTAGTTGTTTCTTGTCTCTTGCTAATCTTCTAGGTGCTTGTTTGGAGCATTCTTCAACCTCTTGCATCTTTTCTTTGCCTCTTGACTTCCATAGTTTGTAATCCTTTTCTCTTTCATCTTGGTCATCAACTGTACCAGTTCTTGGATCCTCGACTTGTGTATCATGCTTTCTTCCTTATTGATGAGAATCAGAATCAAGATCATTTGGTAGAGGTATCCTTTCTTTGTCTTCATCATACCAAGACTTTTTTTCTTCAAACAGGACATCTCTACTTGTAGTGAATTTCTTGGTTGAAGGATTATAGAACCTGTAACCTATCTGAGTTGAGTCATAGCCAATAAACACTGCTGCCCTTTCATTTAGTGTAGCTCTTATTTGGGATCGTACATAAACATAAGCTAAACAACACAACACCTTGCAATGTCCAAGACTAGGTTTTATTCCATGTCATGCTTCATAAGGAGTCATAACTTGAAGTGATTGGGATGGTAGTCTATTCACAAGGTACACAATAGTTGAAATAGCATGTGTCTAAAGATAATGTGGCAACTTCTTCTCTTCAAACATTGCTTGAGCTGATCCAACCAATGTCTTGTTTCTCCTCTCTGCAATTCCATTTAGTTCAAGAGAGTACCTCCTAGTCACTTCTCTATTGATAAATTTTTCGTACAAGAACTCATCAAAATCTTTGGAGAAGTATTGTCCCTCTTCATCAGATCTGAGCTTCTTGAGTGATCTACCTTTATGATTCTCCACATGTGCTAGATACTTTTTGAAGCAATCAAACACTTCATTCTTACTTTTGGCAAAGTATAGAATAGTCCATCTAATATGGTCGTCATTAAATGAGACATGATACCTTGATATTGCCAATGAGGGTTCTTTACTTGGTCCCCATACATATTTATGTACTAAGTGTAATAAGTCGTTATGGATGTAGCCTTCGTGGTTGAATGGTTTTCTTTGTGCCATCCCAATCTCGCATCCATCAAACCTTGTGCTGTGAGAAATCAACTTGAGAAGTTGACCATGTCAAAGTTTCTTATTCTAACATATCTTTGATCTTATTGATCAAAACAGAGTTTTAATGGTTCGTTTTAAGATCTTATAAATGTTACAGTTACAAAAAGGTAGCATGGAGATATTTCCATCATTAGACTGAAGAAATTTGAAGCTAGGTGTAGGTAATGAAGTTAAATTCTGAAGTAGACTTCTTGAAGAAGAAGAAACTTCACACAGATAAGTGTTTGTGAATGATTTTGTAAATCATGGTAATATGTACGTAATCTCTAGTCTATGATTGATATAGAAGTGTTCTTAAATCAATATAGATAAAAAATTTGGAGATTAAGAGGTCTCGAGCAGTGGTACCAGAGCAAAAGGTGCAATATAAAGAGAAGAAAAGAGCATTTGAAGTCTCAATTGTTGCAGACATTGGAGTTTCTTCAAATTGAAGGTGGACAAGATTAAAGTTTTGAAGACAACCTAAAGAAGTCTGAAGATTGAGCTCGAAAGGATCTAAAAAATTAAAGCTTTACATTAAAGGTATAAAGCATATTCATTTATCTTAACATTTGCAGAAGACAAAGATCAAAGATGGGAGAAAGCTTGCAGATTGATAAGCTAGATAGGGAAAACTATCCAACTTGGTTCATCATGATGGAGGCACACCTCATGAGCAAAGATTTGATGACATTCATTACAGGAGAATAAGAAAAGCCTATGTTTGAAGATCCTACTGTTCCAACTAGGGAAGAGCTTGCAAATTTGAAGAATTGGATGAAGAAGGATGCTCAAGCTAGGAGCATCATTTACATGGTTGTAAATGATTATCCTCTACCTCATATTAGAGGATTAGAAAGTGCAACAACTTTGTGGAATTGTTTGGAAGAGAATTTTCAAAATACAACCAAGTCAAGGAAGTCCTCATTATGGGCTCAGTTCACAACCTTCAAGAAGAAGATCTCACAATCAATTTCTGACTATGTGGCAAGAATGAACGTTATTGCAGATAGCTTGGGAGCAGTATATGAAGATATTGAAGAGGATAAGTTGGTAAGACAAGTACTTACAGGTCTAAGGGGAGATGAGAAATGCAAGCCTTTCATATTGTCCATAGAATTGTCATTAGATCATTTTACTCCTGATCTTAATCAGTTGCTAGGACACATGCTAACTTTTGGCCAGGACATTAAGGGAGGTAATGATAGGAGTGCAAGCCAAGCTATGTACTCTAGGGATAAGAAAAAGAATGTCAAAGGAAAGTTTTCAATTGATGATGAAGGATCTTCAAGCCAAGCTAATTTCACAAGAGGGAAGATGAATTCAAGAGGTAAAGGAAGAGGAGGTAAGAATAAAGATAATGTTAAAGCTTTTTGGATTTGTGGTAGAACAAATCATTTGGCAAATGATTGTTGATATAACAATCAAAATGGTGGAAGTCATAATCAGAGTTTCAATCAAAGAGGTAGAGGAGGTAGAAATAAAAGAGGTAACTTCAAAGGAAGAGGTGGTAGGACTTCATATGCTAGAGGAGGTGGAAGAAGCTTTCAGTATCAGTTCTACAATAACAACTATTATAATTATACATCAGATCAGAAGGATGACATGACTCTTATCTTGAATGCAACACATGAAGTAATAGGAGAAGATGAAAGGGTATTTTTTATTGACTTAGGATGTAGCAATCATATGAGTGGCAAGATATCATTAATGACTGATATGGAAGCAAAGGTGAGTGGACATACAATTCAAACATGACACAACACCAAGCATAAAGTGGAAATCATTGGATAAATGAGGAAAAAGAGTGGAAGCACACTCTTAAGCAAGGTACTTTATGTTCCAACTATTCCCAAAAACTTGATAAGTGTAGGACAAATTGTGGAGAAAGGACATGAAGTAAGATTCACAAATGCTGGTGTTTATGTGCAAGATCCAAATCTGGGATATACAAGTATCATTATAGGTCAAAAGGAAGGAAGACTTTTTACTCTAAAGGTCGAAGGAAATGTGGGACATGCATTGTTTACTTATGGAAGTCAAACGATGTCTGAGTTAGACCTATGGCATAAAAGGCTAGGTCATTTTAATGAGAGAGCCCTAATAGAAATGTAAAAGAATGATGTAGTGCTTGGATTGCCAAATGTTGAAGGTCAACACATGGTATACAAGTGTGAAGCTTTTCAATTTGGTAAAGCTCACAAAAGTTCATACAATAAAACAGGATACATGTATTCAAACATTCTTCGATTGGTTCATACAGATGTGTGGGGTCCTTCAAGGGACTATAGCATAAATGGATCCTGATAATATGTGTTGTTTATTGCTGATGCAACAAGATGGTTTACACTTTATGTAATCAAGGAAAAATCTCAAGTGTTCAAGACATTCAAACATTATCATCCCTATGTATAAAGGATTACAAGACAAAAGCTCAAGAGGTTGAGATCAGATCGGGGAGGGGGGGGATATTCTTCTAAAGAGTTTGATGTTTATTTGTGGAATGCAGGTATAAAAAGAGAAGTAACTTGCAGGTACTCCCCTCAACAAAATGGAGTTGCAAAAAGAGGAAATAGAACTCTTGTAGAGTTTTGAAGATCAATGATGAAAGAGAAGAATTGTCCCAACTACTTGTGGGGAGAAGCTATGAACACAACAACATACCTTGTGAATAGGTTACCTTGCAAAGCTTTGGATGGTAGAACACCTTATGAAGCATGGTGGGGTAAGAAACCTACTCTTCATCATTGCAAGGTATCTGGATGTTTGCCATATGCTTATGTTCCTTCTCAATTAAGACATAAGCTAGACCCCAAAGCAGAGAGAGTCGTTAGAAATCAACAGTCCATATGATAGATGTGCAGGGAGTCATCTTCTTGAGTTATCGAGTCTTTCTCTGATTTATCTTAGCCTAAATAAGTGGATAAGGAAAACTTTTGTACACATCTAATCTAGAAGCTTATCAAGCTGTGAATAAAGTTTCATGGTCCAATTCCTTTGAGGTACTGTGTATGATCAATAGGAACATGTATATGTAAAGTCTGCAGGTATACCTCTCACAGTCGCACACTTTTTTGTGTGAAAGTTTTGCTTTGAATCTCAGAGCACAGTGTAAAGTTTTTTTGTAAGTGAGCATTCAAAATATAAGTTAGGTGTTAAGGAATCTATGGCTAAAAGCATTTAGCAAAACGGGACTTTTGCTGTGAGAAATCAACTTAAAAAGTTGACTATGTCAAAGTCGAATGTTCACAATGAAAGTTTCTCACATACCTTTGATCCTACTGATCAAATGAGAGTTTTAATGGTTCTTTCTAAGATCTAATCAATGTTATGGTTGCGCAATGGTAGCATGGAGATATGTGCATCATTAGATTGAAGAAATTTGAAGCTATGTGCAAGTAATAAAGTTAAATTCTGAAGCACACTTCTTGAAGAAGAAGAAACTTCACATAGAGAAGTGTTTGTGAATGATTTGGTAAATCATCGTAATATTTGTGTAAATTTTGGTCTCTGAGTTTTATAGCAGTGTTCTTAAATTAATATATATAAAAAATTTGGAGATTAAGAGGTCTCCAACACAATCATCTCTCCAATGGATGCTCACTGATCTGCAACCTCCTTGACTTTGGTAAGAAACTGTGTGATGTTTGTTTTAGGTGTCTTCTTCATTTAGTTGAACTTGTTCCAAAGATGATTCATTCTTGCTTTGGTACTAGCAGAGAAGAAAGTCTTGAGGGCATCCCAAGTCTCTTGAGATGCCTTGCATCCTCTAATATGTGGTAATAGAAAGTCGAAGATAGATTTTAGTATGTATGACCTTGCTTGTGCATCCCTTGCACACCAAAGTGTGAGCTTATCTCTCTCCTCTTGCTTAGGCCCTCCTTTGGATCTTGGAATAGGCATAGCTTCATCACCTCCTACAATCCCATAAATATTTCTACCTTGCAAATAGGCCTCCATTCTGATTTTTGTGTCAATCAAGATTCTTGATCAATTGAGGGAAAGCCATCACCCATCTTGATCTAGCTGTGATATCACAGAAAGAAATTGGAGAAGCTTGAAGGAGGTAGAAAATTGAGTTTTGAAGTGACGAAGTTTCGTCAAGCCAACCAACACAAGACTAGCCCTTGCACTTATGGAGACTCAAATAGACCTTAGAGGCATGTGATAAGTGCACTAAAATGAACTCTGTACTTTCGAGGATCAAGGAGAAAGATTCAATACAAAAAAAATAGGTTGGCACATCGATTAGCTCAAAAACATACTATGTACGGAAGAGACAATGAACTTCAAATGCTTATAGTCCAGTATAATTACAATTAGAGAAAATCCTTTTATGGGGGTGATACACATAATGTTTCGTGTATATAATTCACAAAAGTATAAGGAATAAGCAAAATATGCTATAGGAATGAATCAAACACTCAACGGTGGTACCTCCTATTTTTCAGGAATACATAGAGATTGACCCCAAGATAGAGAAACTGAGATTTCTCCTAATCTAGTAAATCAAATGCTATGACAATTTACAAGACTAAACTAGACACTAATACGTTTCCAATAAGCCATGTTTCATCCAATTTGGAGCTCTATAGAGAGAGCAACATCCTCTTCAAGATTACTCTGGGCGAAGAAGATGATGCAAAGAAAGGAAGGAGCAAGACAATGATGGTCACAAGTGTATGTATATTGCTTCCATGTATTGTACAAGTGACTTGAAGTATTTATGTAGACTTTAGAAGTGATTCATAAATTCTAAAAGTGGATTTGAATTCAAATGAAGGTGGGAATGGTTTTTAGATGGAATCAATTCACTTTCCTACAATCTTGGAAAAGTGAAGATCTAGTTTGATCTACTTTCACGTGATTGATTGATTAATTGAATGCAACTCAACCACCACAAATTCGTGGAATTGGAGCTCTCTCTTTCTAATTTGACATTTGTAAATCTCCATGCTTTTAAAATGGAAGAAGATCCATGAAAAAGCTTTTCTAAAAGATACAATAAATGAGCATAAGTAAAAGAAATCTCCAACAGATATAACTTGGATGTAATCCAAGCGATAACTTTTTGATGTAGATCAAATCCACCTCAAGCATAGTCTAAGCTTGGTGTTCCAACAAGTACCTCATATGAACTCTCTAGCTTTTGGCCTTGGCTATCCACTGAGCTAAGAACTTTTCATTCCTCCACGCAAGTACATCTCTGAAATATA
Source organism: Ceratopteris richardii (assembly GCA_020310875.1). Taxonomy (NCBI): domain Eukaryota; kingdom Viridiplantae; phylum Streptophyta; class Polypodiopsida; order Polypodiales; family Pteridaceae; genus Ceratopteris; species Ceratopteris richardii. The sequence continues at coordinate 83,978,153 of CM035408.1, read as the reverse complement.
ACATGCAATGGGGAATTTAGGCCTTCCGTGTGATGTCCTTTGGGCACACAAATGCCCTTGCTATGTTTCAATAGTTAATGTGTAAGATATTTACACAACTTATGTGAAAGACTTTAGAAACCTAAATGAATGATTTATGAGCACATTCCCACATATGATGAAACCACATGCTAGAGCTAAGCTAGATATTTAAGGAATGTAGAGTGAAGAATATGTAGGAACCGAGAAAAATATGTATTCATGACACAACTATACACATTTTTGGGCCATATTCCATCAAAAAATTGAATATAAACCAATCAAGCTACAATTAGAGTGATTTTGAGATTGTGTCGACATAATAAGACTATAAAGGAAGTACAAGACTTCATGAACCATTGTGTCTACTATATAAGATTTATACATGTGCACTTGATAGTAGCCAAATCATTGGATAATCTTCTGAACAACTTTGAATGGACCGCAAATGCAAAAAACCCTTTTATGAATGCAAAATAGATTTGTGCCTAGTGTCAATAATTAAACCCTTAACTAGAGAAAATAATTTCATGTTCATGTTGATGCATCTGATTTCACTATTGAATGTGTGTTGGCACAACTCATAGGTGAAGTACTACGAAACTATATTGGTGGATGCAAAGTGAAGCTCTATCATCAAACCCTTATGGAGGACATGCTCATACGCTTGAATAAAGCTAAGAAACATAAAGAAAAGGAACAAAGGATAAGAGAAGAAGCGTAGGCAGTGGGTCAAAAGAGCAAATTCAGAAAATATGCTAAGGTGACAACGCTTGGTGTGGAATCCCAATACCCTCCATTATCACATGGAAATGTGATATAACATACAAAGGTGAACCCTAGCATTATAGATATAAGACTTAGGATCTACCACAAGTGTCATTAGATATTCTTGTTTTCAAGACATGGGCATACATGCGAATCCATTAGAGGTGTACCTCATTGGATTAAGAGGTATCGAGACCTCATGCCTAGGAGAGGTAGAATGTGGAACTCTCACAAAAGAAACTTGAAAAAATGGCACGTGTACTACCCTCCTCCCATCCTTTATATCATCGTGCACATAAAATAGGGATGATCTAGAATGCTCTAGTGTGGACATGTGGCCATCATGCACAATCATTCCCATTACCCCCTAGGCACCTTAGGATATCTCCTGAGCTAGGAGCCTTAACAAATCATGCTCTTGTTCCAACACAAACTCATGAATGTTCTAGCTTGGATCTATGTATGAAATTATCTCTTCCTTCTAAAAATCATTGTCCTCAATGATCCAAGAGGAGACTCTCAGTGGACACTCTTCCAAGTTTCCAAATACTTTGGAGTGAATTAGTGTTGCATGCGATTCTCCTTACTAGAATCTCCATGGTAGGAATCTGGACTATAAGTTCTCCTTGCTTGCTCTTTCCAAACCTTGTCTCTCCCTCTTAGGAATCTATAATATGGCCTTGCCTTGTTTTCTCTTTGCAAACCTTGCCTTTCTATGTATTTTGGCCATTCTCCCTTGAGTACTTGGCCTTCAAACTTACATTGTTTGGTGAATGAAGATGAGTCCATGTAGGATCTATATTCTCCATTCTTAGGTAGAGAGATAGATGGAACTAACCTTGCTGCTTGTACTAAACTACTATGGAATTAAGATATGATTCCTTCCTTATAGCTACTATCTCGTAAATCTATGTCTCAACTTCCATTTTCCAAATTCTTTGATGATTTCCCACTACTAGTTTCTGACTATAGCAATCTAATGAAACTTCATTTTCCCTTTTATTCCACAGTTCTAAATCCTATAGTTCTTATGCAATAAACTTGTTTGTTCTATGCATAGAAATGTGCACTAGTACTCATAACTATGTAGTTGTGGTAACTAAGTGTCAACTAGATACTTAATCTATAAGTATCCTAGACTTGTAGCTCTTCTTAGAGTTCTCTTATCTTATGATTCATACATCTTGAATTACTTAGCATTAATTTTCCCTTGTTTTATCCATTTCTCTAATCATAATATTGTGTTTAATCAATTGCTAAGTTCTTATTTTGTCTTGAAAGAACCACTATGAGCACTATTGCTCTTTCTTTCACATCACAAATCATTTTGGAAATGGTAAAACTTCTATTTACAATTTTATATCTTAAATCATCCTTATTCAAAGTGTTCTAGAGGTTTTACAAATTATTTCCCATTTCCAAGCCTTGATGTAAACAAGTTAACCTTTTTAACCGAGTTTACTCTTGTCTCTTAATGTAGATAATACGAATTTACACATTGACTTAGATTCTTATCTGTCCATCAATTAGACAGAAACTTACTCTCATATTCCTGTAATCTAAAGGTATAAAAAATACACAATCTTAGAGTTTGTCTCCTAAATTACAATTCTTTTGGCATCTTTAAGTAGTTCAAGAGAACTATTTATTTTCTATCAATCATTCTTAGGTATTCCAAACTTCTTCATTTGTCTGTCTTAGACATAGCTTCGACTCTTGCATCTACTTACCTAACTAAAAAGGGTCTCTTGGAGGGGATCTCTGTTACTTTGAGGATTCCATCCTCCAACCATTTCGAACCTAGATCAAAAAGATGATTTATCTTTGTTATTCATTTTATAAGGGAAAACTTGGTCTACTCATTATACATTTTATGCTCACCCTAAATTATCTTGGTGATAGATAAATTGATCTTCTATAGAAAGAAGATGCTTTATGCACTTCACATTTTCTTAAAATCATACAGTCTATATATGCCGCCATACTTTCATGCATCCTATTCTCTACTTAAGTTACTCTACAAGAATTCAATTATTTTGCGCACATCATACTTCCTCTCTCTTATGAAATAAAATCTCTCTAGTTGGCTCATGGCATATGATGGCCTGTAAATACATAAATTGCAAAAAAATCCCTCACCAAAATGAATCCTAAAACAAGAATAACCATGTTAAAATGAAAGCATAAGCCTAGTGATGGCACAACCCCTTTGGTAGCTCTAAAAATCTCCAAACAAGAGACTTTTGCAACATGTGTTGTTGGGAACTACATGCCCTCATGATGATATCTTTTTCTTTTTTGCTTCAATATCTGCAAAAGATTCTAAAACACACAAAGAAAACATGTGCATGCTCTTATAAACCAATTTAAATTAATGTAACTTCATGTGCAGAGATGAAGTCATATAAAAGGCTAACTTTGACGTAGATTCCAATGTTATTTTCATAAAACTTGAAGAGAAAGAAATGCAAATTTACAAATAGTGATGCAAAAAGTATCCAAATGAATGTAATTAGGAGTAAAAAAATGATTGACAACAATAAAAATAGATGGATTCATAGCCTGAATGGTGCTAGATGTTATTAGGAACTCCCTAACCTCATGACTAAACATTTAAGTCACTTAAATAGAGTTCCTAGCTAGACAAAATCCTTCGAAAAGCTTGTGTAGACATGATTTTCAAACGCTAGAATATGACATGTAAACACTAAAAGAGAGGCCCTAGATTCTAGAATCTAGATCCATTTAAATTTCCTCATTTAGAGCTTACATGAAGAAGTTATGGCCAAAACAAAGCAAGTAGCTAGATAGGAAGCATCTCTCTTTGAACATACATGCAACAAATAAAATTCTCTATGCATATGGTTTTTGATTATCCAATTATGGCTTTATGCTATCCATTGGAAAGAATTATACAAAGTTAAATAATGAGTTTGGTTGAGAATTGAAAGAGTTATGGTCAAAATAATGAGAAGAGGTGTTGTAAACTAGCTCCCGTAGAGAGGTGGATACAAAGAAGAAATCTCCAAAAAGGGAAAATGAGGATGCACACCTAGAAAGAAGGTAAGAGAGCACACATAGTTTCTCTTAAATCCCACATAGATAGGAAATCCTAACTTGTGCGCCTATAAATGGCCTCATGAGCCAACCAAGAGACGGAGGGAATCAAAGGGAGTCCCCAAACCTATTCAAATTCATGGTCACATGGGCAGGTAGGGTGACTATTTGACAGCGAACTTGTGTGTCCTTAAGACCTAATGGATGTGACGTACACATGGGTGAGTTTTGTTGGAGCTACGTCAACTTCAAAAAGGCTCGTTCTCTACCTCTTTCTGATGAAGAATAGCCTCTACAACTTGCTCTCATTCATGACAACTCTCCACAAACACGATGATGAAGATGTTCAAGAAAATGTCCACATTCCATCTTCTCATGCGAAGAACATTAACAAAGAAGACACAAATACTCTCTCTCTCTCTCTCTCTCTCTTTATCTTGCACATGATCCTTAACTGAAACTCTGATACCAAGTATGAGATTGTCACAAATGAAACTTGAGAAAATGGCATGTGTGCTACTCTAATCCCATCCTTTAAATCCTCTTGCATATAATTTAGGAACGATCTAGAATGCTTTACTATAGACATGTTGCCATCATGCACACTCATTCCCATTACCTCTTAGGTACGTTAGGATATCGGGAACCTTAGCAACTTGTGCTCTTGTTCCAGCACACACTATTGAATGAGAAACTTGGATCTCTATCTAGCATACAAGTGCCAATTCTCTTGCATGAAATTCCTCTAGTAGTTAGGATTTTTTTTTAATGGCGATAATCTCACAGAACCTCTTTTATTGGGCTATTATGGCATATATGATTACATAGTAGGACTAAACCTTAGTAGAAGAATTCCTCAAGTTTGAGTTAATAAGCAATGTCTTACAATGAATTAGAAGGCCACGAACCTTTGCATTCCAAGTCCACATACTTACCATGTGTTCGAAAGTCCAATGATCATAAATCTTCAATCCCATGTGGGTGTGACATGTGAGTGTTGGACTCCCCTTCTTTTCCAAAGGAAAGTGAAGCCACTACTAAGGAATGACCTTAGGTACAATGTCCATCACCACAAAAAGAAGTAAAGAAAATGTAGAATCACACTCAAACAACAAACAACCATAGGAGAAAAGCTATCTTAAAAGAAAAAAGATATGGGTAATAAAAGGTGGGATACCACCCATGCTTACATCAAAATCATAGTCTTAATTGTGTCTAAAGAACATGATATTGAGTGACCATAGTATGAAAAATGAACCAAGAATGATACAAAAAATTTGGAAACCTAAGCACCAATTAAAGGGATGCCCTGGTGCATCTAGTTTATGGGTGCCCAAAGCTCGATTTAATCACCCATCAATTCAAGGAAATTGTGATCTTAATTTAACAAATTCAAAAAACTACAAACATGTCCATAATGCATGCTTCAAATGAAAGATTCAATTCAGATTAATTATACTTGCTACAGGGAGAGTAGTTGTAGCAACCATATGATTTATAATAGGGACATGTAGAGACATGGGATGATATTGAGCACAATATAATATACATTTGGGAGATGTCACATTAAGAGATCTTAGATTAAAGGGTGTTAAAAAAATGTGTTGCATGTGCCAACCATCATTAAAAGAATTGGGTCTTAGTAGGTCAAATGGTTGAAAGAGGTTAAGTGGCAAAGTTCAATGATCAAGAATTTTCTATCGAAGGTCCAAAGCAAGAATAAAAACTCGTAAGAAGAGGAAAAAACTAAGGATATTGCAAAGATTGGTTCCTCTCACAAACGAATTGGCCGCTTCAATTTACAAAAAATGAAGGATATCCAAAAGAAAGGATTAATGAGTTTCTACCTCATTTTACATCTCAAAATCTGTAAATTTGAGACATGCTTTTAGCACTGGAATGAAAAGAGTTTGAATTTTAAGAATGGAGCAAATACAAGAAATGTTGTATTGAATTTCAGTAGAGAAATATAGGGCATACAAGGGATTCATTCAGAGGGAGCCATCCACTTCAAGAGGTTTAGAAACCAATGGAAAAGGAGATAGGGAAAACTATAACGATCCTTATATAAGATGGAGGGAGATAATATTTTTGAAATGATTTGGAGGTAAACACCCTAAGAAAATGTTCTAGTGGAATTGAAGAATAGATATATAAGAGATGTAGCTACAACTATGCTAAATGAAATGAGTGCCCCTAGTTCTTATTGAACTTATTCAAGTAATATTGCCATATAAAATATCAATAGGTATTGAAGCTCATGACTATATGATTCACAACGTATGAAGCTTGGTGTGGTATTGAACTTACCTTTTACATCTTAAGATGTTTCATTGTGTGTGTTATATTCACATACCTCAATATTTGAAACATAAGTTAGAACCAAAGGTAGGTAGGTATATTTCATGTTTATCATTAGAAGGAAAGGGGATTTTATGTGCTATAAATATAACATGAAGAAGCTTAAGGTATATAGGGATGAAATAATTGATGAGTTTATACCTTTGTATGGTAGCAAAGATGTGTTTCAAATTGACGACACATATGAAGTAGAGAAGAAGTTGAAGAACAACAACTAAGTGCTCCAACCACTTCAAGAAATCATTGGAGGGAAGGATTGCATCAACTTGGCAAGGAAAGGCAAGAAAGAGATATCATCTAATTGAAGGAATTAAAACAGGTAAAGAGAAGGAAGAGATGGAGACCATCTATGGGTATGTATGGGAACTACTCAAGATGAAGAAGTGGAGAAATAAGAAAATACAAGTGGTAAATCATCCAAACAAAAGGGAAGGAAATACCTACTATTGATGCTGATGTAATGTCTTAAATAGGGTGAAATAGCCCATTCAAATCTTCACTTTTGATTCATTCAATGCAAGGCACTATACCTAAATAAGAGAATTTATTGCTTGTGCAGAACCAAAACGATTTGAATAAACAAATAGCATGGATAAAGGAATAAAGCCATGGAAAAACAATTCAAACATTTGAAGACAATGATACTTGGTCATTTGAGAACAAAATACATGAAAATATTGGAAACAAATGGGTGTTCATGGCAAGAAGAAATGTAGATGGTAGGCTGGTTGCCAAAGGTTTTTCTCAAACCTATGGCATAGACCTCTAGCCAAGATGACCACCATTAGGTTCTTCGTTGCAATTTTCGGTTGAAAGGATTGGAAGCGCTATCCATTGGATATGAAGAATTCTTTCCAAAATAGAGAGCTTGGGGAGATAGTTTTTATGGAGCAACCCCATAGATTAAAAGATCAAATTTTTTCACATCATGTATGTAGCCTTCAAGAGGATCCTTATTGGTTCAAACTGAAGACTTGTTGATTAATTTGTAGAATGTGGATACAATCACAATAACACATCCCATGAGTTTCTTTGTGAAGAAGGAAGCTAGTGAAACTATTTTCACATATATATATATATATATATATATATATATATATATATATATATATATATATATATATATATATATATATATATATATATATATATATATATATATATATATATAATGATGATTCAGTCATTTAAGGGAGGAGACAATCAATATCAAGGACATAACGAGGAAGCTTTAGATGTGAGTTCAAGATATCTTATTTAAGGATATTAAAGTGACTCCTTGGGATTAATGTATTGCACAAAGAAGAAGGTATGTATTTGATGGAGAGAAAAACAATTGTAGATCCCTTGAAGAAGTATGGCTTGTGTGATAGTAAGTTGATGTCGAATCCATTAGAGGTTAATAAGGAGTTAAGTGTTCATAAGGGATGTTTAAATGAGTGCTCAAGAAGTAGTGGAAATGTAGGATGTAATCATTTGTAGGTCAATTGTTGGATCTCTCTTGTAGGCTGCAATTACAAGATTAGATATTGCACATGTTAGTTTTTTATATCAACTTATGCACGAATATATAGTATTTAGATGCCTCCAAGGAACTATGAATTATGTATTTGATGATGGATGACATATAGAAGCCTAAATAAGAGAATTTATCGTTTTTGCAGAACCAAAACGATTTGAATAAACAAATAGCATGGAGAAAGGAATAAAGCCATGGAGAAACAATTCAAGCATTTTAAGACAATGATACTTGGTCATTAGAGAACAAAGTACATGAAAGTAATTGGAAACAAATGAGTGTTCATGGCAAGAAGACATGTAGATGGTAGGCTGGTTGCCAAAGGTTTTCTCAAACCTCTGGCATAGACCTATAGCCAAGATGAACACCATTAGGTTCTTCATTGCAATATTTGGTTGAAAGGATTGGAAGCGCTATCCATTGGATATGAAGAATTCTTTCCAAAATAGAGAGCTTGAGGAGGTAGTTTTTATGGAGCAACCCGAAGGATTTAAAGATCAAAATTTCACATCATGTATGTAGGCTTCAAGAGGATCCTTATCGATTCAGACTAAAGACTTGTTCATTAATTTGTAGAATGTGGATACAATCACAATAACGCATCCCATGAGTTTCTTTGTGAAGAAGGAAGCTAGTGAAACTATTTTCAGATATATATATATATATATATATATATATATATATATATATATTATGATGATTCACTCATTTAAGGGAGGAGATAGTCAACATCAAGGACATAAAGAGGAAGCTTTAGATGTGAGTTCAAGATATCTTATTTAAGGATAATAAAGTGATTCCTTGGGATTAATGTATTGTACAAAGAAGAAGGTATGTATTTGATATAGAGAAAAACAATTGTAGATCCCTTGAAGAAGTATGGCTTGTGTGATAGCAAGTTGATGTCAAATCCATTAGAGTGCTCAATAAGGAGTGCTCAATAAGGAGTGGAAATGTAGGATGTGATCATATGTAGGTCAATTGTTGGATCTCTCTTGTAGGCTGCAATAACAAGATTAGATATTGCACATGTTAGTTTTTTATATCAACTTATGCACGAATATATAGTATTTAAATGCCTCCAAGGAACTACGAATGATGTATTTGATGATGGATTACATATAGAAGCCTTTTTTGAAAATAAATGGGAGCTTATGTGGCTCAAGAAATTGTTTATTCATCTTGATTTCTAAGGTAAGAAAGGATTTATCTTTTATGGGAGCATAAGTAGTATATGTTTGGCTCAAATCCTTGTTTTTCATGAAAGGTCTAAATATATAGATGTGCATAATGACTTTATGAGAAAGAAATTTATGTGAGAGGATGTAAAGGTAGAGCATGTTTGTACAAGGGACAAATATCCAAATATGTTGACCATAGCATTGGATGGAGTAAAGCTATAAAACTAGATGTTGAGAGTTGAGGGGTAGAGTTTTCACATTATCATCATATAGCACAGATTCTCCTTCCTTTATTTATTTTTTTAAACAAATAATTGTTCTGTTGCCGCAAAAGCTATATATATTTACTTAGAACCCTCATGCAATAGTACGTAGGTTGTGTATTTTTGTATTATACACCTATTATCCTTAGGATCTTAAGATTCACAAAAGCTCATGATAACACTATTACTACATTATGCTAAAACGTTAATGGATCCATGAAACATGAAAACATTTGTTTCCTAATTTTAGAAATGGAGGGATTCTTTTCCCTCTTTACTTCCACGATCCTAAATTTATCTCTAACCTATTCTCATTACTTTTAATACAGCTCTTCTTTCTCATGTTTTCTTAAATATACTTCTTTTTTCATAGCTATATATATTTTTCGTAGCCAGATATGGAAAATCATGGATTCTCATTAATTGTCTGAGCATAGTGGAATCAACAAAGACCCGAGAGAGATATAGAGAGAGTGTGTGAGAGAACATGCAAAAATGGTCCACGTAAAAGTAACTTTGGTAAATTTCCTATTATCATTATGTGATGGCTAGAATCATTCCATGCCTCATGGACAAAGATGTGATGCAGATAAGAGATGCATATGAAACTGAGAATAGGTTTGAAGAACAACAACAAAACATGGATGCAAGTGCTCCAACCACCTTAAAAGCATCATCAAATCAGGAGAGCAGTATGTCACGTTGACAAGGGAGGAATAGAAACAAAGATTGTCCAAGTGAAAGAGAGAGCAAAGGTAAAGAGAAGGGAGATAATGTATACCATGTGTTGTTAGATATGGACTCTTCCAGATATGAAGAACTAACAAAATCAGTAGTCAATCATCCAAAACAAGGCAAACCATATTCCTACTATTGTAAGTTCATGTTGAAGAAGTTTGACTTGTGTGATTAGAGGACCATTTCGAATCCATTAGAGGTAAATTTTCAATTGAGTGGTCATCAGGGATGTTAAAGGAAGTGATCATGGAGGAGAAGAAGTGCAAGATGTGACCATTTAGAGATCAATTTTTGGACCTATTTTGGATGATACAGCTACAAGAACAGATATTACAATTGATCAGTGTGATCTTTTTTGAATTTCATGTTTCCGTTTGTAAGAGATGCTAAGCCAAGTTTAAAAATATGTTCATGACATGCTATGGTTCCAAAAGGTATGGCATCTCCATTAATGTGTTACCTTGTTCCCTTTAAAGATCTTGTAAAGATACATATATAGGATACATCTAAATAGCTTCATGTGCCATCAATTTAAGGAGTACTTAGGAATGAAGGAATTTGGTGTAGAGGATTGAGGGGAGCAGTTCACAATCAAGAATCCAACCTTAGAAATGACTGAACCACGAGTTTCTCAAGTGGAAAATAAAAAAGGAGGGAAAAAAATTGGAATCATGTTAGAAGCTCTACAAGCATCATCAAAACTCAAATGCTTTCAACTAGCTACCAAAAAGTGCAGTGGACTGATTGTAGCCTAATTTATAGAATCATACGAAAAACAAAATTTCTCAAGTTCAAGGATTTTGCTCTTACTAGCAAGAAGGAACCCTCATACCTGCTTATCTCATTTTCTCATGATTTTGATTTGCTCTATCTAGATGTATGGTAAGGCGTTCACACTTGTATTTCTACACGATTGTAAAGTAGGGTATGCCAACGCATACCTTTGAGCGTATATCATTCGAGAGACATTCGCTCTCGGTTACCTGTATCATTTGATCTGTTACCGAGGCGAGTAGAGCTTTCATGGATAACTTGGCATTCTCTCGCTCTCAAATGATCTACTCTCGTGAGGAACAGAGTAGATTTGGGATGATTTTACGAACATGAAATGCGTTACTCAGAAAACTCAGAACTTGTTTGTTCTCTGATGAAGAGCTTGTTTGTTTTTTGGTTCGTGTGCTCAAGAGTTAGTTTGTTGCTTGTTTACTTATCAGGCGAATGTAAGTGGGGGGATATTTCTGTCTCTTTACTTCCACAATCTTGAATTTCTGTGTGAATACACAGATATACTTCTTTTGCAGGGAGAGAGAGAGAGAGAGAAAGAGAGAGAGAGAGAGAGAGAGAGAGAGAGAGAGAGAGAGAGAGAGGGAGAGAGAGAGAGAGAACATGCCAACAAATGGTCATCACATCGACGACAACTTTTGGTAATCTCTCATAATCACCACGTCGACGACAAATCAATACGAATTGGTAGGTAGGTGTATATAGGATGTACTAATTGATGTGTTCGTACCTTTGTAGGGTAGCAAAGATGTGTTTCAAATTGAAGTACATATGAAGTAGAGAAGAAGTTGAAGAACAACAACAAAGCATGGATGAAAGTGGTCCAACCGCTTCAAGAAATCGTAGGAGGGGATGATTTCATCAACTTGCCAAGGAAAGGCAAGAAAGAGATATCATCTAAGTGAAGGAATTAGAAAAGGTAAAGAGAAGGAAGAGATGAAGACCATCCATGGGTAGATATGGGATCTACTCAATATGAAGAGTATGATGCTCTACTTGAGAATGAGACATGGGAATTGGTGCCAAGACCAAAGAACCAGAAGGTAATTGGATGTAGGTCGGTGTACAAGACAAAGAGGTTTGCAATTGGTGAGGTTCCTAGGTAAAAAGATAGACTTGTGGTTAAAGGTGATGCCTAAACTTATGGGGTATATTATGATGAAACCTTTAGTCCAATTGCTAAGATGTCTACAATTAGAACCTTAATTGTTATTACTGCTTGTAAATGATGGAAGTTGTCACAATTAGATGTGAAGAATGCATTTCTGAATAGATATATTGTAGACGAGGTGTATATGGAGCAACCAGATTTCATGGACTCTATTGGATCATATTATGTATGTAAGCTCAAGAGAGCTTTATACGGTTTGAAACACGCCCCAGGAGGTACAGAGGTACAAATGCTCAAGGAATCAAGGAGCTTGAGAAGCAAATAGAGAAGGAGTTTAAGATATGTGATTTGGGAAACTTGTCTTATTTCTCAGGAATGCACATTGTGTATACTCAACATGGAGTATATGTTACACAAGAGAGATACTTGAAGAATCTTCTAGTCAACTTCAACATGGAAGATTGCAAGCCTTCAACCACACCATTGGAGGTAAAACATAAGTTGAGTAGATATGGAAGAGAAGAGTTTAATAACATGAAGAAATATCAGAGTTTGGTAGGTAATTTGATCTATGCTACCTTGACAATACGAAACCTATCATATGTAGTTGGTGTCTTATCACAATCTATGCATTGTCCAAGGAAAAATCATTGCATTGCAGCTCAAAGTGTACGTAGATTTATCAAAGGAACCTTGAGTGAAGGTTTTTATTATGGTTTTACTTCTGACATAAAATCAAGGTGTTTAGTGATGCAAATTGGCAGGTAATTCAGATGATAGAAGGTCTACTCATGGTTATCTCTATTATATTGGAGATAATTTAGTTTCTTTGTGCTCAAAAAAGCAACATACACTTGGTTTGTCATCCACAGAAGCTGAGTATAAAGGAATGGTAGAGGTTGCAAAACAAGTGATATGGTTGAAGACCTTATTGAAGATTTTTGGAACTGATCAGAATACTCCAATTATTTTTGGAGAAAACATGAGCTCATTATATCCATTATATTTGGTAGCTAATCCTGTTTTCATGCCATGACTAAACACATAGAGATTTAGTATCATTTCTTCAGGGAAAAGGTACTTGAAAAAGAGATTGAAGTATTATATAAACCAAAAAAAAAAGGAGGTTGCAGATATGTTGACAATGACCTTAGATGGACCTAAACTACAAAAGTTCAAAGAGATGGAAGGAATAAAGAAGAATGGTATAATCACAATAAGTGATTGAGGGGGAGCTGTTGGAACAAAAAAAATCCCTAATTTTTTATTATGAAGAACTTGAAGCAAGTCAGAAATCAAAATGAAGTCAAAGAAGTCATTGATGGAAGTGAAGAGATCTCAGAGATGTAGCTTGTATACATATGTACATTACAGATGGAAATTCTTGTATAATGGAGATAGATAATCATTATAATGATAAGGATTAATGTAATAAACATGGGCTAAGTCTAGAATCATATGTATATAAGTCAATAATGTAAAGTAATGAATGAGAGATTCGTTAGAAATCAAGAGTCCATATGATAGATGTGTAGAGAGTCATCTTCCTGAGTTAGCATCGAGTCTTTCTCTGATTTCTCTTAGCCTGATTAAGTGGATCAAGAAATATTTTGTACACATCTAATCTAGAAGCTAATCAAGCTATGTTCAAAGTTCATGGTCTAATTCCTTTGAGGTAGTGTGTATGATAAATAGGAACATGTATATGTAAAGTCTGTAGGTAGACCTCTCAGAGTCACACACTTTTTTGTGTAAACGTTTTGCTTGGATCTCAGAGCACACTGTAAAGTTTTTTATAACTGAGCATTCAAAATCTAAGTTAGGAGTTAAGGAAGCCATGGCTTAAAGAATTTATCAAAACGAGACTTTTGTTGTGAGAAATCAACTTGAGAAGTTGACTATGTCAAAGTTGAATGTTCAAAATGAAAGTTTCTAAGATACCTTTGATCCTATTGATCAAATCAGAGTTTTAATGGTTCTTTTTAAGATCTAATCAACGTTATGGTTGTGCAAAGGTAGCATGGAGATATGTGCATCATTAGATTGAAGAAATTTGAAGCTATTGCAGGTAATGAAGTTAAATTCTGAAGCAGACTTCTTGAAGAAGAAGAAACTTCACACAGAGAAGTGTCTGTGAATGATTTTGTAAACCATGGTAATATTTGTGTAAATTTTGGTCTATGATTGATATAGAAGTGTTTTTAAATCAATATAGATCAAACATTTGGAGATGAAGAGGTCTCCAACACAATCACCTCTCCAATGGATGCTCACAGATCTGCAACCTCCTTGAACTTGGTAACAAACTCTGTGATCGTTTTTTTAGGTGTCTTCTGCATTTAGTTGAACTTGTTCCAAAGATGATTCATTGTTTCTTTGGTACTAGCAAAAACGAAATTCTTGAGGGCATCCCAAGTCTCTTGAGATGTCTTGCATCCTCTAATATGTGGTAATAGAAAGTTAGAGATAGAGTTTAGTATGTATGACCTTGCTTGCGCATCCCTTGCACACCAAAGTGTGAGCTTGTCTCTATCCTCTTGCTTAGGCCCTCCTTTGGATCTTGGAATAAGCATAGCTTCATCACCTACTACAATCCCATAAAGATTTCTACCTTGCAAATAGGCCTCCATTCTGATTTTCCAAGCCCTGTAGTTGTGTCGATCAAGCTTCTCGATCAAGTGAGGGAAATTCATCACCCATCTTGATCTAGCTCTGATACCACTAAAAGAAATTGGAGAAGCCTGAAGGAGGTAGAAAATTGAGTTTTGAAGTGACAAAGTTTGGTCCAGCCAACCAACACAAGACCATCCCTTGAGCTTATGGAGACTCAAATAGACCTTAGAGGCATGTGATAAGTGCACTAAAATGCACTTTGTACGTTGGGGCATCAAGGAAAAAGAGTCAATACAAAAGAGATAGGTTGGCGCATCGATAAGCTCAAAAAACTATCTATGGAAGAGACAATGAACTTCAAATGCTTATAGTGACCAGCATAATTACAATCGGAGAAAATCCTTTTTATGGGAGTGATACACATAATTTTTCGTGTATATAATTCACAAAAGTATAAAGAATAAGCAATATATGCTATAGGAATGAATCCAACACTCAACGGTGGTGCCTCCTATTTTTCACGAATACGTAGAGATTGACCACGAGATAGAGAAACTGAGATTTCTCCTAATCTAATAAATCAAATGCTATGATATTTTACAAGACTAAACTGACATTAATACGGTTCCAATAAGCCATGTTTCATCCTACAAGTGGATTTGAATTCGAATAAAGGTGGGAGTGGTTTTTAGATGGAATCAATTCACTTTCCTACAATCTTGGAAAAGTGAAGATCTAGTTTCATCTACTTTCACATGATTGATTGATTGATTGAATGCAACTCAACCACCACAAATTCGTGGAATTTGGCTCTCTCTTTCTAATTTTACATGTGTAAATCTCCATGCTTTTAAAATGGTAGAAGATCCATGAAAAATCATTTTTAAAAAATACAATAAATGAGCATAAGTAAAAGAACTCTACAACAGATATAACTTGGACGTAATCCAAGCGATAGCTTTTTGATGTAGATCAAATCCACCTCAAGCATAGTGTAAGCTTGATGTTCCAACATGTACCTCATATGAACTCTCTAGCTTTTGGCCTTGGCTATCCCCCGAGCTAGGAACTTTTCATTCCTCTAGTCAAGTACATCTCTGAGATATAACATGGAATGGGGAATTTAGGCCTTCCGTGTGATGCCATTTGGGCACACAAATGCCCTTGCTATGTTAAAGTAGTTGATGTGTAAGATATTTAAGGAATTTATGTGAAAGACTTTAGAAACATAAATGAATGATTTATGAGCACAGTCCCACATATGATGAAACCACATACTAGAGCTAAGCAAGATATTTGAGGAATGTATAGAGTAAAGATTATGTAGGAACCGAGAAAAATATGTATTCATGATACAACTATAAACATTTTTGGGCCATATTCCTTCAAAAAATGGAATATCATCCAATCAAGCTACAATTAGAGTGATTTTGAAATTGTGTCGACATAATAAGACTATAAAGGAAGTACAAGACTTCATGAACCATTGTGTCTACTATATAAGATTTATACATGTGTAGTTGATAGTAGCCAAATCATTGGATAATCTTTTGAACAACTTTGAATGGAAAAAAAATGCAAAAAATCCTTTTACGAATGCAAAAGACATTTGTGCCTACTGTCAATAATTAAACCCTTAACTAGAGAAAATCATTTCATGTTCATGTTGATGCATCTGATTTCACTATTGAATGTGTGTTGGCAAAACCCATAGGTGAAGTAGTACCAAACTATATTGGTGGATGCAAAGTGAAGCTCTATCATCAAACCCTTATGGAGGACATGCTTATATGCTTGAATAAAGCTAAGAAACATAAAGAAAAGGAACAAAGGATAAGAGAAGAAGCATAGGCAGCGGGTCAAAAGAGCGAATTCAAAGAATACGCTAAGGTGACAAGGCTTGGTATGGAATCCCAATGCCCTCCATTATCACATGGAAATGTGATATAACATACAAAGACCAACCCTAGAATTATAGATATAAGACTTAGGAGCTACCACAAGTGTCATTAGATATTCTTGTTTTCAAGACATGGGCATACGTGTGAATCCATTAGAGGTGTACCTCATTGGATTAAGAGGTATGGAGACCTCATGCCTAGGAGAGGTAGAATGTGGAACTCTCACAAAAGAAACTTGAAAAAAATGGCACGTGTGCTACCCTCCTCCCATCCTTTATATCCTCTTGCACCAAAAATAGTGATGATCTAGAATGCTCTAGTGTGGACATGTGGCCATCATGCACAATCATTCCCATTACCCCATAGGTACCTTAGGATATCTCCTAAGCTAGGAGCCTTAACAAATTATGCTCTTGTTCCAACACATACTCATGAATGATCTAGCTTGGATCTATGTCTCAAATTATCTTTTCCTTCTAAAACTCATTGTCCACAATGATCCTAGAGGAGACTCTTAGTGACATTCTTTCAAGTTTCCAAATACTTTGGAGTGAACTAGTTCTACATGCGATTCTCCTTACTAGAATCTCCATGGTAGGAATCTAGACTATAAATTTGCCTTGCTTGCTCTTTCCAAACCTTGTCTCTCCCTCTTAGGAATCTAGAATATAGCCTTGCCTTGTTTTCTCTTTGTAGACCTTGCCTTTCTATGTATTTTGGCCATTCTCTCTTGAGTACTTGGCCTTCAAACTTGCCTTGTTTGGTGAATGAAGATGAGTCCATGTAGGATCTATATTCTTCATTCTTAGGTAGAGAGATAGATGGAACTAAGCTTGCTGCTTGTACTAAACTACTATGGAATCAAGATATGATTCCTTCCTTATAGCTACTATCTTGTAAATCTATGTCTCAACTTCCATCTTCGAAATTCTTTGATGATTTCCCACTACTAGTTTCTCACTATAGCATTCTAATAAAACTTGATTTTCCCTTCTATTCCATAGTTCTAAATCCTATAGTTCTTATGCAATAAACTTGTTTGTTCTATGCATAAAAATGTGCACTAGTACTCATAGCTATGTAGTTGTGGTAACTAAGTGTGAACTAGATACTTAATCTATAAGTATCCTAGACTTGTAGCTCTTCTTAGAGTTCTCTTATCTTATGATTCATACATCTTGAATTACTTAGCATTAATTTTCCCTTGTTTTATCCATTTCTCTAATTATAATATTCTGTTTAATCAACTGCTAAGTTCTTATTTTGTCTTGAAAGAACCACTATGAGCACTATTTCTCTTTCTTTCACATCACAAATCATTTTGGAAATGGTAAAACTTCTAATTTATACTTTTATATCTTAACTCATCCTTATTCAAAGTGTTCTAGTGCTTTTACAAATTATTTTCCATTTCGATGCCTTGATGTAAACAAGTTAACCTTTTAACCGAGTTTACTCTTGTGTCTTAATGTAGATAATACAAATTTACACATTGACTTAGATTCTTATCTGTCCATCAACTAGACACAAACTTACTGTCTTACTCTTGTAATCTAAAGGTATAAAAAATACACAATCTTAGAGTTAGTCTACTAACCTACAATTCTTGTGGCATCTTTAAGTAGTTCAAGGGAACTATTTATTTTCTATCAATCATTCTTAGGTATTCCAAACTTCTTCATTTGTCTCTCTTAGACATAGCTTCGACTCTTGCATCCAGTTACCTAACTAAAAAGGGTCTCTTCGAGGGGATCTCTGTTACTTTGAGGATTCCATCCTCCAACCATTTCGAACCTAGATAAATAAGATGATTTATCTTTGTTATTCACTTTCTAAGAGCAAACTTGGTCTACTCATTATACATTTTATAATCACCCTAACTTATCTTGGTGATAGATAAACTGATCTTCTATAGAAAGAAGATGCTTTATGCACTTTGTAATAAAGTAAGTTTGTGATCTAGGGATCCGATTGGTTCAAACAGATCTGAAATCGGACTCCGTTTGGTCATTTGTTTGTGTGGCCAAAGATCTCGAGTCTAGACTTACTGGTAGGTCATTTACTCTTGTAACCAAGTAATCCACTTAGCCTAATGTTTAAGACTCAAGGGTGTGAAGGAAGAGGTGTGGGTTCAATGCCCATGGGGTACATGGGAAGAGTGTTTTGCCCAAAGAGTTCTAGAACCTTCTAGAAGCATCCACTGGAGTTAACTCTGGCTAACTGGGACACTTGGCGCACATGTAGTTACATGGCTGACACTTGGATGGTTAGTATCCACCTGCCCATGCAGGCACTCCCTTGGAGAGAGCTATATATAGAGGCATATGGTTGGGAGGAGAGTCATTCATTCAAGAGCATTTCCAGTCATTACGCTGTTGCATTGGTATCAGAGCTTCAGTCAAGCATGGAAAGCTGTTGAACATCCCCAGACGGATGGACAGACAGAGAAAGTCAATCAAATCTTGGAAGACATACTTAGAGCTTATGTTACTTCCAAACAGATTGATTGGGAAGATTATCTTCCTTTAGCTGAGTTTGCCTATGACAGTGCCAAGAATTCATCAACTGAATTTAGTCCATTCATGCTGATGTACGGTTTCCAGCCTAGGTCTCCTTATGCAGTGGGACTTCAAAATGAACGAGTTCAAGCAGCTCAAGAGTTCCTTCAAGACATGAACTTTAAACTTAAGTTAGCTAAAGAAAACTTAAAGAAAGCTCAAGATCGTGCAAAGGCTTATGCCGATCCAAAGCGAAGAGATGTTACTTTTCAGGTTGGCGATCAAGTTTATCTTTGTATTCCTGAGAGATTGGAAAAGTTCAAGACTGGTCAATGCGCCAAGTTGTCGCCTAGATATTGCGGTCCTTTTCCAATCACCAAGAAAGTTGGTTTGTGGGCTTATGAATTACAACTTTCAGATGATAGTTGGATTCATCCAGTGTTCCATGTTAGTCGACTTAGGAAGAGTCTAACAGATTCAGATAATCTCGTTGGACAACAGGTCATACTTCCTATTCCAGTAAATGAAACAGTTCCTCATGAACCTAAAAGGATACTTCGCACCCGATATAAACGTACAAGAAGCCACTTGTATGAAGAGTGCTTAGTAAAATGGAAGGATGGAACTGAAGAAAATTCAACATGGGAAAAAGTTTCCACAATCCAACGACGTTTTCCAGCTTTCAGGTTTTAAGTTGGTCCCAAATAAAGAAGGTTTTCTACTTTCAAGTTTTAAGTAGATAAACTGATCATGTTCTTCAAGATCTAGAATACGATAAGGTTTTTTACTTTCAAGTTCTAAGTAAATAACCTGTTTGAATGAATGCATGTTCTTCAAGTTTTAGAACATGAGGCTCGGGGGTTGCCTACAGTATGTATAGATCTAATTTTCGAGGACGAAAATATTTTCCAAGGGGGGAAGAATGTAATAAAGTAAGTTTGTGATCTAGGGATCGGATTGGTTCAGACAGATCTGAAATCGGACTTCGTTTGGTCATTCGTTTGTGTGGCCAAAGATCTCGAGTCTAGACTTACTGGTAGGTCATTTACTCTTGTAACCAAGTAATCCACTTAGCCTAATGGTTAAGACTCAACGGTTTGAAGGAAGAGGTCTTGGGTTCAATCCCCATGGGGTACATGGGAAGAGTGTTTTACCCAAAGAGTTCTAGAACCTTCTAAAAGCATCCACTGGAGTTAACTCCGGCTAACTGGGACACTTGGCGCACATGTAGTTACATGGCTGACACTTGGATGGTTAGTATCCACCTGCCCATGCAGGCAGTCCCTTGGAGAGAGCTATATATAGAGGCATATGGTTGGGAGGAGAGTCATTCATTCAAGAGCATTTCCAGTCGTTACGCTGTTGCACACTTCACATTTTCTTAAAATCATACAGTCTATATATGCCTACATACTTTCATGCGTCTTGTTCTCTACTTAAATTACTCTACAAGCATTCAATAATTTTGCACACATCAGACTTCCTCTCTCTTATGAAATACAATCTCTCTAGTTGTCTCAGGGCATATGGTAGCATGTGGATACATAAATTGCAATAGAATCCCTCAGCAAAATGAATCCTAAAACAAGAATAAACATGTTAAAATGAAAGCATGAGCCTAGTGATGGAAAAACCCCTTTCGTAGCTTTAAAAATCTCCAAACAAGAGACTTTTGCAACATGTGTTGTTGGGCGCTTCATGCCCTCATGATGATATCTTTTTTTTTTGCTTCAATACCTGCAAAAGATTCTAAACACACAAAGAAAACATGTGCATGCTTTTATAAACCAATTTAAATGAATGTAACTTCATGTGCAGAGATGAAGTCATATAAAAGACTAACTTTGATGTAGATTCCAATGTTAGTTTCATAAAATTGGAAGAGAAAAAAATGCAACTTTACAAATAGTGATGCAAAAACTATCCAAATGAATATAATTAAGAGTAAAAAAATGATTGATAGCAATAAAAATAGATGCATTCATAGCGTGAATGGTGCTAGATGTTATTAGGAACTCCCTAACCTCATGACTAAACACTTAAGTCACTCAAATAGAGTTCCTAGCTAGACAAAATCCATTTAAAAGCTTATGTAGATATGATTTCCAAATGCTAGAATATGACATATAAACACTAAAAGAGAGGCCCTTGATTTTAAAATCTAGATCCATTTAAATTTCCTCATTTAGAGCTTCCATGAGGAAGTTATGGAAAAAACAAAGCAAGTAGCTGGATAGGAAGCATCTCTCTTTGAACATACATGCAACAAATAAAACTATCTATGCATATCGTTTTTAATAATCCAATTATGGCTTTATGCTATCCATTGGAAAGCCTTATACGAAGTTAAATAATGAATTTGGTTGAGAATTGAAAGAGTTATGGTCAAAATAATGAGAAGAGGTGTTGTAAACTAGCTCCCGTAGAGAGGTGGATACAATGAAGTAATCTCCAAAAAGGGGAAATGAGGATGCACACATAGAAAGAAGGTAGGAGAGCACACATAGTTTCTCTTAAATCCCACATAGATATGAAATCCTAACTTGTGCGCCTATAAATGGCCTCATGAATAACAAAGCCTTCCAACCAAGAGACGGAGGGAATCAAAGGGAGTCCCCAAACCTATTCAAATTCATGGTCACATGGGAAGGTAGGGTGACTATTTGATAACAAACTTGTGTGTCCTTAAGACCTAATGGATGTGATGTACACATGGGTGAGTTTTTTTGGAGCTAATGAGCTTCTAAAAGGCTCGTTCTCTGCCTATTTTTTATGAAGAATAGCCTCTACAACTTGCTCTGATTCATGACAACTCCCCACGGACACGATGATGAAGATGTTCAAGAAAATATCCACATTCAATCTTCTCATGCCAAGAACATTAACAAAGAAGACACAAATACTCTCTCTCTCTCTCTCTCTCTCTCTCTCTCTTTATCTTGCACAAGATCCTTAACTGAAACTCTGATACAAGGTATGAGATTGTCATAAATGAAACCTGAGAAAATGGCATGTTTGCTACTCTATTCCCATCCTTTAAATCCTCTTGCACATAATTTAGGAATGATCTAGAATGCTTTACTATGGACATGTTTGCATCATGCACACTCATTCCCATTACCCCTTAGGTACGTTAGGATATCCCCCAAAGCTAGGAACCTTAGCAACTTGTGCTCTTGTTCCAATACACAGTAAGGAATGAGCAACTTGGATCCCTATCTAGCATAAAAGTGCCAATTCTCTTGCATGAAATTCCTCTAATAGTTAGGATTTTGTTTTTTAATGACGATAATCTCAGAGAACCTCTTTTATTGGGCTATTATTGCATATATGATTACATAGTAGGACTAAACCTTAGTAGATGAATTCTTCAAGTTTGAGTTAATAAGCAATGTCTTACAATGAATTAGAAGGCCACGAACCTTTGCATTCCAAGTCCACATACTTACCATGTGTTCGAAAGTCCAATGATCATAATCCTTCAATCCCATGTGGGTGTCACATGTGAGTGTTGGATCCCCCTTCTTTTCCAAAGGAAAGTGAAGCCACTACTAAGGAATGACCTTAGGTACCATGTCCATCACCACAACAACAAGTAAAGAAAATGTAGAATCACACTCAAACAACAAACAACCATAGGAGAAAATCTATCCTAAAAGAAAAAAGATATGGGTAAAAAAAGGTGAGATACCACCCATGCTCACATCAAGATCATAGTCTCAATTGTGTCTAAAGAACATGAGATTGAGTGACCATAGTATGAAAAATCAACCAAGAATGATACAACAAATTTGGAAACTTAAGCACCTTTTAAAGGGATGCCCTGGTGCATCTAGTTTATGGGTGGCCAAATCTTGATTTAGTCGCCCATAAAGTCAAGGAAATTGTGATCTTAATTTAACAAACTCAAAAAACTACAAACATGTCAACAATGTATGCTTCAAATGAAAGATTCAATTTAGATTAATTATACTTGCTACATGGAGAGCAGTTGTAGCAACCATATGAATTATAATAGGGACATGTAAAGACATGGGATGATATCTAGCACAATATAATTTACATTTGGGAGATGTCACATTAAGAGATCTTAGATTAAAGGGTGTTAAAAAAATGTGTTGCATGTGCCAACCATCATTAAAAGAACTCGGTCTTAGTAGGTCGAATGGTTGAAAGAGGTTAAGTGGCAAATTTCAATGATAAAAAATTTTCTATTGAAGGTCCAAAGCAAGAATACAAACTCGTAAGAAGAGGAAAATACTAAGGATATTGCAAATATTGGTTCCTCTCACAAAGAATTGGCCGCTTCAACTTACAAACAATGAAGGATATCCAAAAGAAAGGATTAATGAGTTTCTACCTCATTTTATATCTCAAAATCTTTAAATTTTTGACATGCTTGTAGCAGTGGAATGAAAAGAGTTTGAATTTTAAGAATGGAGCAAATATGAGAAATGATGTATTGAATCTCAGTAGAGATATATGGGACATACAAGGGATTCATTCAAAGGAGGCCATCCACTTCAAGAGGTTTAGAAACCAATGGAAAAGGAGATAGGGAAAACTATAAAGAACCTTATATAAGATGGAGGGAGATAATATGTTTGAAATGATTTTTTTTTTCTACATGTGAATGTGATCAAAGGTAAGTTTACTTGGAGGTAAACACCCCAAGAAAATGTGCTAGTGGAATTGAAGAATAGATATATAAGAGATGTGGCTACAACTATGCTAAATGAAATGAGTGCCCCTAGTTCTTTTTGAACTTATTCAAGAAATATTGCCATATACAATATCAATAGGTATTGAAGCTCATGATTATATGGATTCACAACGTATAAAGCTTGGTTTGGTAATGAACTTAACCTTTTAAATCTTAAGATGGTTCATTGTGTGTGTTATGTTCACATACCTCAATATTTGAAACATAAGTTAGAACTAAAGGTAGGTAGGTTTATATTTCATGTTTATTATTAGAAGCAAAGGGGATTTATGTGCTATAAATATAACATCAAGAAGCTTAAGATATATAGGGATGTAATAATTGATGAGTTTATACCTTTGTATGGTAGCAAAGATGTGTTCCAAATTGAAGATACATATGAAGTAGAGAAGAAGTTGAAGATACATATGCTCCAACCACTTCAAGAAATCATTGGAGGGGAGGATTGCAGCAACTTGGCAAGGAAAGGCAAGAAAGATATATCATCTAATTGAAGGATTTAGAAAAGGTAAAGAGAAGGAAAAGATGAAGACCATCTATGGGTAGATATGGGATCTACTAAACATGAAGAAGTGGAGAAATAAGAAAATCCAAGTGGTAAATCATCCAAAACAAAGGGAAGGAGATACCTACTATTGATTCTGATGTAATGTCTTAAATAGGGTGAAATAACCCATTCTAATCTTCACTTTTGATTCATTCAAATCAAGGCACTATACCTAAATAAGAGAATTTATCGCTTTTGCATAACCAAAATGATTTAAATAAACAAATAGCATGGAGAAAAGAATAAAACCATGGAGAAAAAATTCAAGCATTTGAAGACAATGATATTTGGTCATTATAGAACAAAGTACATGAAAGTAATTGGAAACAAATAGGTGCTCATGGCAAGAAGATATGTAGATGGTAGGCTGGTTGCCAAAGGTTTTTCTCAAACCTCTGGCATAGACCTATAGCCAACATGAACACCATTAGGTTCTTCATTGCAATATTTGGTTGAAAGGATTGGAAGCGCTATCCATTGGATATGAAGAATTCTTTCCAAAATAAAGAGCTTGAGGAGGTAGTTTTTATGGAGCAACCCCAAGGATTTAAACTGTATATACGTGTGTATATATATATATATATATATATATATATATATATATATATATATATATATATATATATATATATATATATATATATATATATATATATATATATGAGAGATAGCCAACATCAAGGACATAAAGAGGAAGCTTTAGACGTGAGTTAAAGATATTTTATTTACGGATATTAAAGAGATTCCTTGGAATTAATATATTGTAAAAAGAAGAAGGTAGGTATTTGACGCAAAGAAAAACAATCGTAGATCCCTTGAGAAAGTATGGCTTGTGTGATTGCAAGTTGATTTGAGATCCATTAGAGGTTAATAAGGAGTTAAGTGGTCATGAGAGATGTTCAAGTGAGTGCTCAAGAAGGAGTGGAAATGTAGGATGTGAACATTTGTAGGCTGCAATTACAAGATTAGATATTGCACATGTTAGTTTTTTATACCAACTTATGCACGAATATATAGTATTTCGATGCCTCCAATGAACTATAAATGATGGATTTGATGATGGATTACATATAGAAGCCTATTTTGAACATCATTGGGAAAGTTCCAAGGATGAAAAGAGGAGCACTAATGATATGTCATGATGAAAGGGAAGAACACCATCTCAAGTTGAGTATACACACTTAATACAAGTCTCTAGTGAGCTGATGTGGCTGGAGAAATTGTTGATTCATCTTGATTTCTAAGATAAGCAAGGATCTATCTTTTGTGGGAGCATAAAAACCTTGTTTTCCATGAAAGGTCTAAATATATAGATGTGCATTATCACTTTATGAGAAGGAAATTCATGTGAGAGGATGTAAAGGTAGAGCCTGTTTGTACAAGGGACAAATATCCAAATATGTTGACCATAGCATTGGATGGAGTAATGCCATAACACTTGAACCCATGCTAAGGACAAATACCTAGATGTTGGGAGTTGAGGGGGAGTGTTTGCACATTATCCTCATTTATATATTTACTTAGAAACCTCATGCAATAGTACGTAGTTGTGTATTTTTGTATTATACACCCATTATCCTTAGGATCTTAAGATTCGCAAAAGCTCATATATTTTTGTATATGTTTGGCTCAAAACCTTGTTTTTCATGAAAGGTCTAAACATATAGATGTGCATAATGACTTTCTGAGAAAAAAAATTCATGTGAGAGGATGTAAAGGTAGAGCATGTTTGTACAAGGGACAAATATCCAAATATGTTGACCATAGCATTGGATGGAATAATGCCATAACACTTGAACCCATGCTTAGGAATGAAGTACCTAGATGTTGGGAGTTGAGGGGGAGTGTTTGCACAGTATCCTCATTTATATATTTACTTAGAACGCTCATGCAATAGTACTATTCCTACATTATGCTAAAACGTTACATAATGGATGTAAATCAGTCTTAAATTGAACAATATGATTCTCCTTAGGACCATTGAGCTTTCAAATAGTGGAATCAAGCAAAATACATAATCCTTGATTCATAGATTCAAATAGACCCCCAAAGAAATAATGTGGCTACAAGGATGTAGTTTCAAATAGTACATTGAAAGATGTCCCACCCCCTAATTTACCTACTTAGGTTAAGCAAGTGTCCTTGTTTGTAGAGAAATTATAAGTCAAAGTATTAGGTCATATGTTTATAAAAAAGAGCCAAATACCCTAAATCAGTGTGTAATGTAGTGTGTTGACATTAAGAAAAATCAAGGAGACCAACTAGAACTCTCAAAAATCTACAAGGGATCAAATTTTTTGGCTAGTATAATTTCAAAACCTTCGTCATTGGTGAAAGAAATCATAGAATTGGTTGCTCAAATGCTATGAGGAAACCTTTGAAATAGGCAATCCCAAAGAGTGATCATAATGAAGTATTGCTATACTTGGAGAGGTGATCACATGGAAAATGCATATCTTGTGCAATTACAAAATATGCCAACCCCATGATCATGTTATTGTAAAGTAGAAGGAGAGTACACCAACCTCTTAGTACAAAATTATCCCTACAACAAACAGGTAGGTAGGCAAAGCTATCAACAATTGTGTAGATTTCAACACCAATATCTACCAAAAGAATATTATAGCTCCCCACAAAAATATGAACAACCTTATGGATCCCAACCAACACCTAAATGACTCTTATTAAAGAAACCACCACCCTTTGCAAATGTGGTCTTTGTGAAGCATGCAATGACATAATAAAATCAAGATAGAGCATTAGAACCTACATCATCCTTGATAACACATAATGATCTTAATGCCAATAGCTTTGACTCATCACATGGCAATAATGTATCCACTTATTATATTGAGTCACCCAAGCATCCAAAGTCTTATCAATATGAAGCCCCTCCATAGAGTTCAATTGGGAACAAGGTTCTAAATATGCCATGTAAATAAATCCAAATCCTAAGTCCTAGATGAGGAAAGCTAGGCCAAAGACTCCTTGAGGACCATGATTTAGATGTCAAGGTGTACGTGAATGTACAAATACTCTATCTTCAAGGCAACCTCGATGCATTATGATTCAATGATTTTGTTTAGACTATGGCAAAGAACATCTCATTTTTTATTTCCCTAAATACCCAAGTAATGCATGAAAATGTTCCACTAAAGGATCCTTGGAAAATGAGAGAGGAAGATTGTACCGAATAGAATATTATGTTCCCAACTAAGTAGAGTGTGGAGATCCTCCCTTCATCACCAAGTAATGTCAAGAGTCATTGTGGTAAATACAAGAAGAAAAGTGGGTCAAAGTACAAGAGACCCCCCCTCACCCAACAATTTAGGAAATAGATGAACCATAAGATCAACTTCTCCAACATACTCTATCTCCCTATGGAGACTAGTTAGAACCACAATTAGAAGATGCATTAGATTCTAAATCCAGCATCCCTACAAGAGTTAACATTGTGGGCCCATGGGAATCTAGATCAATGTAATTATGAACCCATATGATCTTAGTGAGCAATGAAGTCTCCATCATACCCAAGACTCCATGAAGATAGTAAAGAACACTAAGGCGCAATGTCATCTCATCCTAGAAGAGCTTCTAAAAGTGAAACTAGACTTGTGGAAATAGGTGGAAAATAAAGTCCTTGAATGTGATTTCTCCCACTAAAAATAAGGATCCAAAAGGAAATTACCGAAGATCTCGATAGATAAGTAGGAGACATGAGCAAAGGTGAATATGGTAATGCCTATCTTTCGATGAACCACCAAGTGCACACTACCAAGGCCATCATAGACTCATGCATAGGTGTTGCCATTGCTACCACATTGTTATGGATGTGTTCAGGGAAACACTATTAGTGACCTACATGGAACAAGATTCACATGGCATATGGTCATATTCATCATCCATTAGGATTGAGGAAAGGATTACTCTCACCACTTGTGGTGTTGATTCTGAGCATAAGGTTTTTATAGAGTTTGGAAAGAACCACGAGTCATATCCTCAAGATACAGTAGGACTCTACATCAATACAATTAATGAACTTTTTTTGACTCATCTTGGATTGATGAAGATACACATAAGTGGATATCTAATGTAGCTAACGAATATGGGATGAGATTAGAGAGGATAGGATCAGGAAGCTCTCACAACAATAGACTTGTTCAAGACCCAATATTTGCATTGATGGTATTGCTTGATGAGGGATTGACGCCTCAGGGTTGGGCAAAATCCTAGCAAATATGGGCAAAGTAGTAAATGAAGAACAATGGACCCCCCATAGTAATCAAGATGGCTATGACCTATCCTTGTTCATGTGTTAACCTATCAAGGATGAAGAGTACTAGGCATCCATAGTGATAGAGTCTGTCTCTGAATCAAACGAAGAATATTTGTATTTTATGGAAGCAAATAAACAAGAGCACAATGCACCCAGAAACGTATTATGCATAGTCAAGGAGGTAGAAGAAAGAAAGGAAAAGTAGAAAATTTAGAAACCCTCTTAGGTAGAGGAGGGATCATTGTTTATGATTCCACATAATGTTAGGAACTATGATATTGAAGATAGAGAAATCCTATTGAGGATGCCAAAAAAAGAAGCCTAATGGGAGAAGCTAATGACAACAAAGGGGTGACAACGAAAATAATAATGACAATTGAGGATCATGAGGAAAGATGCACATATATAGGAAAGGATTTAAGCCCAAAAGAGCAAGAAGTGTTAATAAGTCTCCTAAGAAAATATAGGGACTTGTTCACATAGACATACACAAGATTGAAAGGTGTAGAACTAGACATTTTTTTAGATAAAATCCATATGGCACCAATGGACAAACCCACAAAACAAAAAATGCTTACACGTATAGTGATACCTATGTTGCTAAAATACAAGAAGAAAGTGAACAATTGAAAGAGGTCAAACTCATCTATGAAATTTAGCATATTGAATGGGTATCCCCATAATTTTTAAGTGGCAAAAAAGAATCGGAAATTATGGAGTTTTATTAACTCTTAACCAGGTAATGTAGCCACAGTTAGAGATAGCTATGCACTTTGTATCAGTGAGCATTTGTTGGAATGAGTAGCTGGTATGAAAGTTTATAGTTTTATAGAAATCTTTTGGCTAGAATCAAGTAGCCATAGCCCCATAAGATCACACACAAGATGGCTTCTACCATGGAATGTGAGAAGTCGAGAATGACATGCCTCAGACTCACCTCCCACCCTCCTTATAGCCCTTGCCTAGTCACCATCTAGAGTTCTCTCTAAAGTCCCTCTACTCATCTTGCCATCATGAGTAGGTACCCCATATGGACTCTCTAGCTTTTGGCTTTGGCTATCCCCCGAGCAACGAATTTCTCATTCCTCTAGGCATGTACATCTCTAAAATATAACACTCTCTCACCTTTCTAAAGATCATTGTCCTCAATGATATAGAAGGAGCTATAGACTTGGGAATAAAAATATGTGATTCCAAATAATAAGATTATAGTTTCCTAGGTTTTTGAAATAGTAGATGCTCAAAAAGTAGAGAACTAGTCTATGTGCTTCCTATCTAGAATTTCCACCTATAAATAATATTCCTTGCCTTAGGCAGGAATCCTTCTCAGGCCCTATGAGTCCATATATGTGCAACATAAGTTCTCAGAATATCCTCAGACTCCCTATGCCTAGACCTTGACGACTAGCTTGTGAGAGCTTGTCACCTATATAGACATTGGCATCTTGCCCCTTGTCTCCCTCAAATACCCCCTGATAGCTTTTCATATGGTATAATCATGAGAAATCACTTACTCCACTAGAGTAAACAAATAATACTATGCTCATCCAAAACAATCGACTATGTCCCAATCTTTGCGAAAAAATACTAAAAACAAATGGAAATCTTTTCCAAGTAGTGCTTAATCTTTAAGATCAAGGAAATATGCTTGATTTTCTCACTGTAACGAAATGAATCTCAAGATATTCCCATCATGATCCAAATTGTGAATCGAAAACATCAATTTTTCAATGGTCTAGACTATGGACCAAGATGTCAATCCATCAATGATCCAAATTATGGACCAAAATGTCAATCTATGATATATAATAATCCAAACTATGGATCAAAATATCTCCTATACAAAGTAAATCCCAACCCACTCTGTGGAACTAAGTACATCATGCCAAATGAAGACATGCTAAAAAAATATAACAACCAGTGGAACTACCACCGCCTTCTCACTAATAAAATGCAAGATGTTCCAAGTAAATAAAACTTCCTTTATCTCTGACCATTATCTAATCATCACTATGATCAAATCATTCCTAAAAAGAAATGAGGTGTCTCTATTAAACTACTACGATAATATGGCACTCCCATATATAATGAGGACCATAATATGAGTCCACTAAATACACTAAAAAATGGTAAGTAGATGTGTGCACACTTATAGCTCAATAACCTAAGCATCTAGCTCACCTCATACACACTATGTATGAACCATGGCCTATCCTCCGGCATATGAAATAGAGTAGTACACACTCTATGAATGTCTTCTTATTGCAATTGCCTATTCATAGTTCATATGTGCAAACCTTGTCTTTTCTCTTCTGGGATACTAGTCTAAGGACTTGCCTTGGTTTGCAATCACATTCAAAGTGACTGTCTCAACTGCCCTTTTATTGTCTAATAATAAGAAGATCATATGAACTCCAAATCATATAAAAAATAAAATCTTAAAGACTTCTCTCCTATACCCTCTATCCTACACCTAGGTAGAATACAAAACTGGATATGTTCCATACCACCAAACATTTTACCCCACATGGATGCATGTATGAGACTAAAGTCGGACACTTCTGTCAAAGAGACAAGAATAAATTGGTGAGTACTCACAAATATAAATATAAAATGAAATCATGAAGTGTTCCTGAAGTGTTTCCTTCCCTCGATCGAAAGAATAGAGTCATTCCTATGACTCTATCACTCATAACTATCTGTAACATCACCTCATCTTGAGTTGAGAAATGAGAAGTTATATGATACATCAACTCAGCTAGAAATGTGAAGGATGCGGCTTGCATCAAATATCAACTCATGGAACTTGAGTGAAATATTAACTCACAAGAAATTGGACACTACAACATATCGAGGGAATACCGACGGTCAGTGTACCGAGGGGCAGCTGTCAGCGTCAGTATACCCCTCAGCAAATTTGGGAAAGCTGCATTGCCTCGGAATCACAGCTATGTTGCCTCGGAATCACGGCGTCGGTATATGCATCGGTACTTTTCTGGAAATACCGACGCTTATACCGACGCTCCCTTTTTAACCGAGCCTGAACCCAAAATTTGTCATTCTCCTCGTTTTGAATGTAGAACTTCTGCTTTCGGGTTTGCGCGTGCCAACAACAGAACTCTGTTTGTCATCCTCTCTCTCCCTCCCTCTCTCCCTCCCTTCCCTCTCTCTCTCTCTCTCCCTCTCTCTCTCTCCCTCCCTCTCTCTCACTATCTCTCTCTCTCTCCCTCTCTCTCTCACTCTCTCTCCATCTCTCTCCCTCTTTCTCTCTCCCTCTCTCTCTCTTTTTTATTTTTCTATGTTTTTTCTTTACTAGTATGTTATTTGTTTGGTTTTGCAAGAGATTTTGGGATGCATTCTTTGGAAATTCGACGAAGAAGAACTTCAAGTGGATGTTAACGATTGTGTCAAACAATTCTCTCTATCTCTCTCGATTTCCCTCTCCTTCCCTCTCTCTCTCTCTAAACACACCTCTATTTTTATAGATCTGACGCTTTGGTAAGTAGATCGCACATATTGTATCACTCTTTTATCTTTCTTTATATTTTTGTTTCCTAATATCTTCTCTCTTTAGTTTTGTTTGAGAGAGAGAGAGAGGGAGAGAGAGAGGGATATGCATATGCATACATGCATGCATGCACATGCATATGCATGCATGCATGCACATGGATACATGCATGCATGCACATGCATACATGCATGCATGCATGCATATGCATACATGCATGCATATGTATACATGTATACATGCATACATGCATGCATATGTATACATGCATACATGCATACATATGCATATACATACATACACGCATGCATATGGATACATGAATGCATATGCATACATGCATGCATGCATGCATATGGATACATGCATATGCATACATGAATGCATATGGATACATGCATGCATATGGATACATGAATGCATATGCATACATGCATGCATGCATGCATATGGATACATGCATATGCATATATGTATCCATATGCATGTATTCATATTCATGCATGCATGTATGCATATGCATGCATGCATGTATGCATATGCATGCATGTATGCATATGCATGCATGTATGCATATGCATGCATGTATGCATATTCATGCATGCATATGCATACATGCATGCATATGCATACATGCATGCATATGCATACATGCATGCATGCATATTCATACATGCATGCATGCATATGGATACATGCATGCATATGGATACATGCATGCATATGGATACATGCATATGGATACATGAATGCATATGCATACATGCATGCATGCATATGCATACATGCATGCATGCATATAGATACATGCATATGCATACATGCATGCATGCATATGCATACATCCATGCATGCATATGCATACATCCATGCATATGCATACATGCATGCATATGCATACATGCATGCATGCATATGCATACATGCATGCATGCATATGCATACATGCATGCATATGCATACATGCATGCATATGCATACATACATGAATGCATATGCATACATACATGAATGCATATGCATACATACATGAATGCATGCATATGCATACATGAATGCATGCATATGCATACATGCATGCATATGCATACATGCATGCATATGCATACATGCATGCATATGCATACATACATGAATGCATGCATATGCATCCATGAATGCATATGGATACATGCATGCATGCATATGGATACATGCATATGCATACATGCATGCATGCATATGCATACATGCATGCATGCATATGCATACATGCATGCATGCATATGCATACATGCATGCATATGCATACATGCATGCATATGCATACATACATGGATCCATATGTATACATGTACACATGCATACATACATGCATACATAGATTAATGCATGTGTATACATGTATACATGCATACATGCATACATACAGGAATACATATGTATACATGTATACATGCATACATACATGCATACATACATGAATGCATGCATATGCATACATGAATGCATATGGATACATGCATATGCAAACATGCATGCATGCATATGCATACATGCATGCATATGCATACATACATGAATGCATATGCATGCATGCATGCATGCATATGGATACATGCATATGGATACATGAATGCATATGCATACATGCATGCATGCATGCATATGCATACATGCATATGGATACATGCATATGACTAGGACATGAATGCATATGCATACATGAATGCATATGGATACATACATGAATGCATATGCATACATGAATGCATATGGATACATGCATGCATGCATATGCATACATGCATGCATGCATGCATATGCATACATACATGAATGCATATGTATACATGAATGCATATGCATACATGCTTAAGCATGCATATGCATATGCTTACATGCTCAAGCATGCATATGCATATGTAAGCAAGCAAGCATATGCTTACATATGCATACATGCTTTAGCATGCATATGCATATGTAAGCAAGCAAGCATATACATACATGTATGTATACAATCAAGCATATGCATACAAACTTAAGCATGCATATGCATACAAGCAAGCATATGCATATGTATATGTATATACAAGCAAGCATATGATATGTATATGTATATGTATACATGTATGCATATGCATATGCATACATGTATGCATATACATACATGTATATGTACATGTATGTATACAAACAAGCATATGCATATGTATATGTATACATGTATGCATATGCATATGCATATGTATACATGAATGCATATGTATACAAGTTTAAGCATGCATATGCATACAAGCAAGCATATGCATACATGAATGCAACTGCATACATGAATGCATATGTATACATGAATGAATATGTATACAAGCTTAAGCATGCATATATATACATTGGATGAGATGAGATCTTCATATTGCATCAGATGGGATCTCCACGTACACCTTGGGGTGCACATGATCATGATGAATCAAAGATATATCATATCCGTAAGGGAGCTCCAGTTATGGATGCGGCGGGGAAGTCAATGCGACAACGTATACGACCACTCTGCTCTATCAAATTCGGTCATTCAGTAATGTTAAAATGGGCCAAACAGGATAGAGACTCTAAAAATCATATCACACAATGCATATATGAAGAGTACCGGCCAGCACCTGACAATCCTGTTGTGAGTTCCGATTGGATACAACATACAGCACGCGAAGTGATGTCGGATCGACGATCGGAAGCTCGCGATGCTTTCAAAGCAGGCTTACCAAAGCTTGTATGGCTAGACGCCGAAGAATGGGAATCGATTCAGGATGAACATCAACATACTCCTGATCGGTATCGTCAACAAAGAGATGCGGCTGCCACACGGTTAGATACGGTTGGAACGTCGCATTTTGGTAGCGGCAGATACGACAGTATGCGCTACCAATTTGTAAGTATGATGTTAATTATTGAAGTTGTTTGTGTTAAGTATATTATGTATATTCATCTAACATTTTGCATATTTACTATAGGAGTTGGCAGTGGGTCGTCCTCCAACGCGAACTAAAGAATCGTATGGATATCGACATGGACTGACAGCACTGTTACAAGACTTAGAGGGACGCGGTGCAATCGTCTCATGGGAGAATATTCTTGATTAGGTAAAGTTATATCTTGGTTTCGTGTTTCTAGTTGTTGTTTATAAATGTCATGTTAATTGGTCTTATTTTATACATATTTTTTGTTGTAGGATTGTAGGTGTAAATATTTTGATCAATGCCACAATTTTGTATCACACTCGCATATGACAATGATGAACCATAATTTTGTATTCGATTCCTATATGGAAGTGTTTTGTCACATTGCCACAATTTTGTATTACACTCCTATGTGGCAATGATGTACCATAATTTTGTATTGGATTCCTATATGTAAGTGCTTTGCCACACTTTTGTACATTTGTCATTTATGGAATATACGACTTTATGTACATGAATCATTGTTCATTTTTGTTCATATAAGTTTATGTTTTGGTTGCCATTAGAGTACATAACACACTCAGTTGGGCAGAGTGTATTGTCTTTTGCTAAATAACATCATGCTTTAGCAAAAGACAACACACTCTGTCCAAAATTTTTTTTGCAGGTATGGTCGTCGGTATACGCGTCGGTAGCTCCAGTATGGTCGTCGGTATATGCGCCGGTACACCCAGCGGACGTTGGTATAGACTTTGATATTTGCGTCGGAAATACCGACGCTTATACCGATGCTTATACCGGCACCCATACCGGTGCTTTGGTTCCGACGCCTACACCGACGTCGTGAAGAATTCACGCCCGTTCATTTGCCTCGGTAGCATTCTCGGTATACCCTCGATATGTTGTAGTGGGAATTTATACAACTTGTATCAATCAAAAATATATGAAATGAGAACAACTAATAAAGTTCTCCTGTTCCATGCTCTCATGGCATTACATATATTTTTGAAAATTTTTGACACAATCTCCTCTGTCCTACTAAAAATGATCAACATAAACCAATGGTCAATAAACACATATCTAGTGCATGGCTAGCCCATGGTGATCACACCATAGCCAAAAAAAATCATGAAAAAGCTGTGGAAAAATGTTTTCCTTTTGACAATATCTCCTACATAAACAACTTTCAATATTAGCATATTAAAGCTTAACTTTAACTAACTTGAAAACCTATTAAATTTTCCAGCTTTATATACCTTCTCTAAAGCTTCCATTAGGCCAAAAAACCACTTGATTTGGATATTTTCTCAAATTTTTATCACCATTTCATTGGAAGGGTCGAACACTTGAGGACCAAATCTGGAAGTGTACAAGGTCATCTTCTTGAAGCCTTTAGACTGATCAAAAAAACTCCAAATTTGAATTTCTTTATGCCCAAATCTAGATAGACTTATTTAGTTTGGTTTTACAAAATTTCACTTTAAAATTGAATCAAATACTCATTCAAATGTATCATTTCATGTCTGTTACACCCGCACTTAGATGAGCCTATAAACAATGTTGCTGTAGTTTTAGAATATCCTCCAACTATAAAGATAAATTCCAAAATCTTTGAATTTTGAGCATATCATAGGGTCTATACTAGAGTAGGTTCTCCAAGAAAAAGTTTTGAAATTAGAGCTTCCAATATGAAGAAACCATGTGTTTAGTAGACACATGTACCATTCTTTGGCAAATCCTCACCAGAAAATGTTCTAAGAAGAATAGGTCATTTGACCTACCAATTCATATCCAGTTTCTTCCAACCACGTTACAGGAAAGTAAATAGGTGGATTTCTAGCTAAACGAACTAAATCCACCTTTTTTTATTAGGATATAGCTACTACTATCTACTTTTATTGTTATAAACTCATAGTATTTGGACATTTGAGGCTTTCACAATGACCAAAATACTAAGCCTCTATACCTACAATATTTTAAGAATTTGCATAAGCTAACTTTTACTATTTTCTTTTTATCTCCTACTTGGGGATACATTTCCTCTTGATATTTTGTACACACCATCTAGAAATTTTCATCTAATATTAGAAAGGAAAATGATCCAATTTGACTAAATGCACTACGAGAACCAATCACCTCTAGGTGACATGTTCTATGGTCATTTCATAAATTCGAGAGGCTATACTTTCATGTGTAGAGATTATTTGAATTATCAAATGATCTCCAAAATTATTGAAATTTGTTATAGACAATGTTGCTCTATCAAGCTTATGCAACCCACAAATATCATGCAATTGGGATCTAGGAATGAAGAGAAATGTGCTTTGTAATAGGTCTATGTCACTTGTTTCAGGCCTCTACCACTATTAATAGCACTTCTAATGCGGAGGTTATTTGATCTTTGTAAAAAATACCCAAATTACTTGAAAGTTGGTTAGATTAAAGAAAAGCCTATGAGCTAATGGCTCTCCAAATTTCAATAGATTTGGGCATTCCGTGAATGAGCAACATCCAAATCTCTATGAGGCTCTTACCTCACTAACTATCTCTTCAATTATTTTTTAAAACCTAAAAATGACGAGACATGTTAATCCTTATGATTTAGACATATTCATTCATTCTCTTCGATGGAGTATGACATGGAGAAATATCCATGTACATAATGATCATCTAGAGCAATGCAAACAAACTGAGAATCCAAATCATCTCGTAAAAAAATGGACTCTTTACATAGTATCCACCTTTCAATGAAAGTGAATATCTATGGATGTCATTCTTGTCATTGCGCTTCTTGTATATTTATTAACCTCATCACAATAAATCACATACAATCATTTATTACTCGTATTGATGATCATAACTATATCACTCTCGTACTGACTCAGGATAAACTTCTATATGAAGTACATAGAATCACATGAAGAACAATTCATGTGCTCATGACTTCGTGTATGAAAATGCATTTCAAGTGTTCTTGAGGACTATACCTTTGACATTTTAATTTCCATATGAAAAATTAGCCTATTCATGGTACTTCTATCATGTACCTCATGCTCGCCCTAACACATCATGGTGATACATATAAATGCTCTTCTATGGATAGAAAATGCATCATGCACTTCACCTTTCTAGAAATCATATCATCTATGTATGCATGCATCCACTCATGCATCTTCTTCTCTACTTCCTCTCTCTTACAACACAACATTACCCTAGTTCTTACATAGCATATAATGCCATATGGCTAAAAAAATTTCGATAGTACTTCCCTAGGAAAATATGGCTCGAAAACAAAATTATAACAATGATATAATGATAGACATCAGCGTAGTGGTAAGAAAACCAATTTCTTAGCTAGAAAATCCTGCAAATAAGAAACTTTTCCAATATGTGTTATTGGGCACTACATGCCCTCATAACAGTGTCTTTTCTCACTCCAATACCTACAAAAAGATCTTGAAACATACAACAAAAATCTTTGCATTCTTTTGTGAATCAACATAAGTTAGTGTAACTTCATGTGCATAGATGAATTCATATTAAAACTAACTTTCATGCACATTCCAATATTGGTTTCGTAAAATTGGAAGAGAAAACAATGCAAAATTATAAAATTTGATGCAAAAAGTATTCAAATGAATATATTTGAGAGCAAAAATATGATAAAAAGGTATGAAAATGAATTCATTCCTATCCCAAATGGTTAAAAAGTGATTAGAACTCCTAAGTATCATAATTTGATAGTCTAGTAATTCAAAAAGACTTTCTTGCTAGCCAACAGTCATATAAAATCTTGTGTAGAGATGGCTTGAAATGGTCAGAATATGGCATGAAGCCCATTTACAATAGGGCCTTGAAGTCTAGAATCCATATCAATTTGAATTTCTTGATTTTGATATTCTATGAGGAAGTTATGGCCAAAACAATGGAGTTAGGTGAGTGGGCAACATCTTTCCTTGAAGAGATATGTAGAGAGTTAAATGCTCTGTACAAGTGATTTTGAGCTTATCCAATCATACCTTCCAACCATGCATTGAAAGCTCTTTGAGTCTACATTCTATACCCAAATGAATCATCCAATTACAACATCAAATGAAAGAGTTATGTCCCTTTTGGTAAAGGTAGGTATGCTAACCTTGCTCTTTCTCTTCTCTCTCTTTCTACTTCCTCTCTTTCTCCTTCTTCTCTCTCTCTCTCTATCTTTATCTCTTTCTTTCTTTACATTTCTCTCTTCCCTTCTCTTGCTCTCTCTCTAGTTTTTTTCTTTGTTTCTATCTCTATCTCTTTCTGCATCTTTTTTTTCTTTCTCTATCTCTCTAGTTTTGTCTCGTTCTCGTCATTCATTTTGTTCTCTCTTTATATTTCCTTCTCTTTTTCCTTCTCTTTCTTTCTC
The DNA here is from genome assembly GCA_020310875.1 of Ceratopteris richardii. NCBI lineage: Eukaryota > Viridiplantae > Streptophyta > Polypodiopsida > Polypodiales > Pteridaceae > Ceratopteris > Ceratopteris richardii. The sequence continues at coordinate 83,938,962 of CM035408.1, read as the reverse complement.
TCTCTACTTCTTCTCTTTTTCCCTCTCTATCTCTTTCTTTCATTCTCTCTTTCCCACTATCTTTCATGCTTTTCGTGTTTCTCTATCGTGCACAGTAGGCGAAATTCGTGCTATAAAATAGCATCAGAATCCCTTCAACAAGCTCATATAGGCTAGTGGTTAGAGTATTTACCTCTTTTTTAGAGCTTGAGAGTTCAATACCTATCTTTGAGCACCCACAAAGATGTGTACGTAGTAAGGAAAACTTGAAAAGCTTTATTTTGTTGTTGTAATGATGATGTTGGCCATGAGAGACATACTGCTTCTATTCCTTTTGAGCTCTATGAGAACCTCTTTGGTTGTTTGTCTTTTTCATGCAAGATGAAGATGATGATAAAGATGCCCCCCAAAATTGGCATGAAAGCTTTCCATAAAGTCATTATGATCAAATCTTTGTTCTTCATCTCCATCATGCTCCATGGATCTACTGCCTGTTGCTTTAATACCAAATATGAGAAGTGGAGACCAACCCTTGAGCTTATGGAGACTCAAATATACCTTATAGACATGTGATAAGTGCAATAAAATGCACTATGATCAATAAGAAAGAGTCGATACAAAACAGATAGGTTCAAGCATCCACTAGCTCAGAGAAACTTAGTATATATGGAAGAGAAAAAGAACTTCAAATGCTCAAAGTGACCTTTGTGATTACAATTAGAAACAATCCTTTTGTGGGAGTGATACACATAAGGCTGAGTGTATATAATCCACAAAATTACAAGGAATAAGCAAAATATGCTATAGGAATGAATCAAACACTCAATGGTGGTACCTCCTATTCTTCAGGAATATACAAAGATTGACCCCAAGACAGAAAAACTGAGATTTCTCCCCAAATTCTATGAACATTTATATGCATAAACTAGACAGTAATATCTTTGAAATGAGCCATTTGTCATCCAATTTGGAGCTCTGTAGAGAGAGCTGCAACCTCTGCAAGATTACTGTTAGCGAAGAAGATGATGCAAAGAAATGAAGGAGCAAGACAATGATAGTAACAAGTGTATGTATATTGCTTCCATGTATTGTACAAGTGTTTTGAAGTCTTTATATAGATTCTAGAAGTGATACACGACTTCTACAAGTGGATTCTAAATTGAAATGAAGGTGGGAATGGTTGTTGGAGGGAATCAATTCACTATCTTATAATCTAGGAAAAGTGAAGATCTAGTTTTGATCTACTTTTAGGTGATTGATTGATTGATTGAATGCAACTCAACCACCACAAACTCGTGGAATTCGGGCTCTCTCTTTCTACTTTTACATGTGTAAAGCTCAATGCTTTTACAATGGTAAAAGATCCATGAAAAATCATTTTTAAAAAATACAATAAATAAGCATAAGTAAAAGAACTCTCTAATGGATTTTCCTTCAATGTAATCCAACTGATAGCCTTTTGATGTAGATCAAATCCACTTCAAGCATAGTGTAAGCTTGAAGACTCAAGCTCCCCCTCAAGCTAAAGTATGCTTGAGTCTTCATTCTCTAATAGGTTGAATACCTACCATAGCTTTGAATCTACAAAGCTTTATTCCATCAAGTGCCTTCCTCATCATATCTGCTACTTGGTTTTGAGTAGGAACAAAAGAAGTGTCAATCTCCTTTGCATGAGCTTCTCCGTGATAAAGTGGTAATGAACTTCTATGTGTTTGGTTCTTGCATGGAAAATAGGCTTTGCTGCTAGATTATTGGAACTTACATTATCTCCAAATATGTGAGGTTTGGAACTCACAAGTCCCAAATCTGTATACGATGTTTTTAAGAATATTGCCTATTGAGTTTCTATGGTCAAACATCTCTACTCTGCTTCAGTTGAGGATAAAGCAACTGTAGGTTGCTTCTTTGAAATCCATGACAAAATCTTTGAATGTGCAAATGCTAAGTAACCAGAAGTACTTCTTCTATCATGCTTAGCTCCTGCCCAATCTGCATCTAAATAGATTTTGATTTCCAAATCTAAAGACTAAGGATAGAATATACCTCCATTGATTGTACCTTTGAGATATTTAAGTACTCTCTTAGCTGCATCCATATGTGGTCTTCTTGGTGAGTGCATGAATTGACTTAAGGACATCGACACTATATGAGATGTATGCCTCGTATGAGAAGCATAGATCAATCTACCCACCAAGCTTTAATATTCTTTCATGTCTTCAATTTTTTCACCTTCATAAACACTAAGTTTATGATTCATCTGCAAAGGTGTACCTTCAAGTTTTGTGTTCTCCATTTGGAACTTCAGAAGAGGATCCTAAATGTATCTTCTCTAATTCAAATACATTCCTTCATTTGTGTATATCACTTGCATACCTAGGAAAAATGTGAGCTTACCTAAGTCAGTGATTGTCAACTCCTCTTGCATGTGTCTCTTGATTGTTTGAATGCCATTCAAATCATCACTTCTCATGATAATATCATCTACATATACACATGGATGGATAACCTCATTGTGATCCCTTTTGATGAATAGAGAAGGATCTGAGTTGCTAGCTTTGAATGCTTGATCTTGAAGATACATAAGCAACCTCTAATTCCAAGCTCTAGGAGCTTGTTTCAATCCATACAATGCTTTCTTAAGTCTGCAAACATAAGATGCATGATTAGGGTCTTCAGAACCTAGAGGTTGGGACATGTATACCTCTTCACTTATCCAACCATTTAAGAATACACTTTTCACATCAAGTTGGAGGAGTCTCCAATTCTTGTAGCAGCTACACTTATCAATCTTCTAAATGTATTCATCTTTGCAAGTAGTGAGAATGTTTCCTCATAGTCTATACCATGAGTTTGAGAGCATCCTTTGGCAACTAGTCTTACCTTGTAGGTGCAAGATGATCCATCTGAATTTCTTTTAACTTTATACACCCATCTGCAACAATTACCTTTTCATTGGATGACATTGGAACCAAATCCCAAGTTTCCATCTCCTTCAATGCATCTATTTCTTCTTCATGGCCTTTTCCCAATTAGGGTTTCCCTTTTCCTCTTCACAGGTTGAGGGTTCCTCTAAAATTGAAACTTTTACGAAGTAGATTGAATCCTTTGTAACAAATGTGGAATCATATCCATAACTTTCTAGTTGTTTCTTCTCTCTTGCTAATCTTCTAGGTTGTTGTTTGGAGCATTCTTCAACCTCTTGCATCTTTGCTTTGCCTCTTCACTTCCATAGTCTGTAATCCTTTTCTCTTTCATCTTGGTCATCATCTATACCACTTCTTGGATCCTAGACCTGTGTATCATGCTTGCTTCCTAATTGATGAGAATCAGAATCAAGATCATTTGGTACAGGTATCCTTTGTTTGTCTTCATCATACCAAGACCTTTTTTCTTCAAACAGGACATCTCTACTTGTAGTGAATTGCTTGGTTGAAGGATTATAGAACCTGTAACCTATCTAAGTTGAGTCGTAGCCAATAAACATAGCCTTTGTTGCCCTTTCATTTAGCTTACCTCTTATTTGTGATCATACATGAACATAAGCTAAACAACCAAACACCTTGCAATGTCCAAGACTAGGTTTTCTTCCATGTCATGCTTCACAAGGAGTCATAACTTGAAGTGATTGGGATGGTAGTCTATTCACAAGGTACACAATAGTTGAAATAGCGTGTGCCTAAAGATAATGTGGCAACTTCTTCTCTTCAAACATTGTTTGAGCTGATCCAACCAATGTCTTGTTTCTCCTCTCTACTTTAGTTTAGGAGAGTACCTCCTAGTCACTTCTCTTTTGATAAATTTTTCTTGCAAGCAGTCATCAAAATCTTTGGAGAAGTATTGTCCCTCCATCAGATCTGAGCTTCTTGAGTGATCTACCTTTATGATTTTCCACATGTGCTAGATACTTTTTGAAGCAATCAAACACTTCATTCTTACTTTTGGTGAAGTATAGAATAGTCCATCTAATATGGTCGTCAATAAATGAGACATGATACCCATACATCTCTATGTACTAAGTCTAATAAGTTGTTATGGATATAGCCTTTGTGCTTGAATGGTTTTCTTTGTGCCATCCCAATTATGCATCCATCAAACCTACTGATCATGTGTTGCTTTGATATGTTCGATAGTCCTAGAACACTTTGATCCCTGTATATATCCTTGAAGGTTCTTTCATTCACATGAGCAAGTATCTTATGCCACACTTCAAGCTCACTTAGGGTTTGAGACCCAAAATTGAATAGAAGTATGTTCCTGATTTCTCCTACTTCAAAAGTAAAGAGCCTCTAGCTATCTTCTTGAAACCTTGACATGGATCTTCCATAAAAGCTCCATGCTGGGTAGCCTTTTTCAACTATTAGGCCTACACTTATTAGGTTTTTAGTGATAGTAGGAACATAGAGAACAATACTCACAATGTTTGTCTCTACCATTGGAAGCTAGTGTGTCATCCCCTGTTTGTACTTCATGTCTATGCTTTGGACTTTCCAAATCAGATACAAGATCAATGTTGCCTACAACTTGATTTGAACATCCTAAATCTATGTACAAGAAATGATCATCTTCTTTACCTTCTTTGTGACTTAGATTCATAAGAAGGAATGAGTCTTCATGTGGTTGATCTTCTGAATCATTTTTGAATTCCCTTCTATTATAGCCTCTATTGTTATTGTTGAAGTTGTGTCCAAGTTTACCTCTATTGCTGCCATATCCACCTCTTCCACGTTCTTTCAGGGTCTTCCCATTGAACCAACAATCTGAGTGGTGTGGTTGGTAGTATTGCATATGGAGCAAGGTTGAACATTTTGACCTTTGGCTTTGTCATTATTTGGTCCTTTCTTCTTCCCCTTCCATTTGCTCTTCCTTGCAAAGTTGTCTTGGGAAGTCTCCTCTTCATCTTCTTCCTTCTTCTTGCCTTTTATCTTCTTATCCCTCTTCTCTGCATATAGAGCACTAGTTGAATTATGATGATAGGAGTTACCTTCCTTTATGCTATTGTTGACCTCTTGATTGAAGAGTTGTCCAAAAAAGATGTTGAACTCTGGAGTCTGCACATCCATGATGAGATCATAAGCAGTCGTGAAAGATTACCATTGCTTATCACTTCCAATCCCATTGAGAATCTACCTCATGATAGCCTCTTCTTCAATCTGTTGGAACAAAGCAATACCTAATTAATGATTATGAAGAACTTGAAGCAAGTCAGAAATCAAAATGAAGTCAAACAAGTCATTGAAGGAAGTGAAGAGATATCAGAAATGTAGCTTGTATACATATGTACATTACAGATGGAAATTCTTTTTATAATGGATATAGATAATCATTAGAGAGTCAATAATGTAAAGAAATGAATGAGAGAGTGAGTACAAGTCAAGAGTCCATGTGATAGATGTGTAAAGAGTCATCTTCCTGAGTTAGCATCGAGTCTTTCTCTGATTTCTCTCAGCCTGATCAAGTGGATCAGGAAATATTTTGTACACATCTAATCTAGAAAGTAATCAAGCTATGTTCAAATTTTCATGGTCTAATTCGTTTCAGGTTGTGTGTATGATCAATAGGAACATGTATATGTAACGTTTGTAGGTAGACCTCTTAGAGTCGCACACTTTTTCGTGTTAGAGTTTTGCTTGGATCTCAGTGCACAATGTAAAGTTTTTATAAATGAGCATTCAAAATCTAAGTTAGGAGGTAAGGAAGCTATGGCTAAAAGCATTTAGCAAAACCGGACTTGTGCTGTGAGAAATCAACTTCAGAAGTTGACCATGTCAAAGTGGCTTGTTCTGACATACCTTTGATCTTATTGATCAAAACAGAGTTTTAATGGTTTTTTTTAGATCTAATCAATGTTATGGTTGCAAAAAGGTAGCATGGAGATATTTGCATCATTAGATTGGAGAAATTTGAAGCTAGGTGCAGGTAATGAAGATCAATTCTAAAGTAGACTTCTTGAAGAAGAAGAAACTTCACATAGAGAAGTGTTTGTGAATGATTTTGTAAATCATTGTAATATTTATGTAAACTTTGGTCTATGATTGATATAGAAGTGTTCTTAAATCAATATAGATCAAACATTTGGAGATTAAGAGGTCTCCAGCAGTGGTAGCAGAGCAAAAGGTGCAATATAAAGAGAAGAAAAGAGCATTTGAAGTCTTGATTGTTGTAGACATTGGAGTTTTTTCAAATTGAAGGCGGACAAGATTAAGGTTTTGAAGACAACGTGAAGAAGTCTAAAGATTGAGCTCGAAAGGATAAAAAAGATTAAAGCTTTACATTAAAGGTACAAAGCATACTCATTTATCTTAACATTTGTAGAAGATAAAGATCAAAGATGGGAGAAAGCTTGTAGATTGATAAGCTAGATAGGGAAAACTATAATGATGAAAGAGAAGAATTGTCCCAACTACTTGTGGGTAGAAGCTATCAATAGAGCAACATACCTTGTGACTAGGTTACCTTGCAAAGCTTTGGATGGTAGAACACCTTATGAATCATGGTGGGGTAAGAAACCTACTCTTGATCATTGTAAGGTATTTGGATGTTTGGCATATGCTTATGTTCCTTCTGAATTAAGACATAAGCTAGACCCCAAAGCAGAGAAGTATGTGTTTATTGGGTATGATGATAGACAGATGGCATACAAATTGTGGAGTCCATCTACAAAAACATTTCTTGTTACAAAATATGTTACATTTGATGAGCAAAGCAACTGGTATACAGGGTCAAATAATGATTTTGTAGATTTTGAAGAAATACAAAGGAAAGGGAAGACAAAAGTAAAGGTGTATGAAAAAGATATTGATGATGATGATTATAACATTAAATTGCAGGGCAATGATGAAGATAGGCCAAGATTTGATCCAGAATCAAATGAGGTTGAGAAGTCAAGAAGTGTAGAGTTCAAAAGATATTTGAGAGAAAGAAAGGAACCTATTAGGTATAGTTATGATACATCTTTCTTAACAACAAAAGATTATGCTTATATTGTGAAGACAGAAGAAGATCCAACCACATATGAAGAAGCTAAAGCAAAAAATAATTGGGACAAGGCAATGCAAGAAGAGTATGATGCTCTACTTGAGAATGAGACATGGGAATTGGTGCGAAGAACAAATAACCAGAAGGTAATTGGATGTAAGTCGGTGTACAAGACAAGGTTTGCAAATGGTGAGGTTTCTAGGTAAAAAGTTGGACTTGTGGTTAAAGGTTATGCCTAAAATTATGGGGTAGATTATGATGAAACCTTTAGTCAAGTTGCTAAGATGTCTACAATTAGAACCTTAATTGTTATTGCTGCTTGTAAAGGATGGAAGTTGTCACAATTAGATGTGAAGAATGCATTTCTCAATAGATAGATGAGGTGTATATGGAGCAACCAGAGGGTTTCATGGACTCAATTGGATCAGATTATGTATGTAACCTCAAGAGAGCTTTATATGGTTTGAAACACGCCCTAGGAGCATGAAATTACAGGCTTGTTAAGTTCTTGAATGGATGTGGATATCAAGCTTCAAAAGGAGATAGTAGCTTGCTAGTGAAGGCAAGTGAACATACATATATATATATATATATATATATATATATATATATATATATATATATATATATATATATATATATATATATATATATATATATATATATATATATATATATATATATATATATGTGTGTGTGTGTGTGTGTGTGTGTGTGTGTGTTGATGATATTATTGTTAGAGGTACAGATGCTCAAGGAATCAAGGAGCTTAAGAAGTAAATAGAAAAGGAGTTTAAGATATGTGATTTGGGAAACTTGTCTTATTTCTTAGGAATGGATATTGTGTATACTCAACATGGAGTATATGTTACACAAGAGAGATACTTGAAGATTCTTCTAGTCAAGTTCAACATGGAAGATTACATGCCTTCGATCACACCATTGGAGGTAAATCATAAGTTCAGTAGATATGGAAGAGAAAAGTTTAATGACATGAAGAAATATTAGAGTTTGGTAGGTAATTTGATCTATGCTACCTTGACAAGACCAGACCTATCATATGCAGTTGGTGTCTTATGACAATCTATGCATTGTCCAAGGAAAACTCATTGCATTGCAGCTCAAAGCGTACGTAGATATATCAAAGGATGGTTTTACTTCTGACATAAAATCAAAGGGTTTAGTGATGCAAATTGGGTAGGTAATTCAGATGATAGAAGGTGTACTCATGGTTATCTCTATTATATTGGAGATAAGTTGGTTTCTATCATGGACAAAGGAAACCATCCTTAACCTTCCATTCCATGTGAATCTTGTATCTCATGATTGGTTTAGAATTAGGAGAAACCAATGCTTCGATTCTTCCAAAACATTCCAAAACCCTAAGATCGACTGTCTACTTGCCTCATTCGGATATCCAGAGCTCATATTTCGAATTTTTGACATCATCGATGACATCATCAATTCGTAACCGCCTTTCATGAACCACCCTTAAAAACCTATATAAGGAGGGGTTGGCCACATTCATAATCAGTCTTCCCAATACTAGCCTTGGGAGCTCAAGGAGTCCTGACCACCAAGTAAGTACTCTCCAAGTTCCAGTTCCAGTTCTTGTCCTGTCTCTTGTTCTAGTCTTGTCTAGTCTAACTCTTGGACATCCTATCTTGTCCTCTTGTAATCTCATAGTACGAGATCTTGTCAAGTTCCTTCTTGTATTCAGTTCATCTCCGAGAAGGGATTTCTTGTAATCCTGACATCTTGTCTCATACTTAAGATCCTGAGTTGTGGGATCTCCTGTATCATTTCTAGCCCAATTTTCCATACCTATTGGTCCCGGGTTGTGGGACACCTTGTATCAGCTACGTCTTCTTGTATTATTTTCCTTACGTGGGTGTTCTTTTAATCATAAGTGTATTTCGGAAATCTTGTCCAATGAAGTCAAGGAGCACAATCTAGTGCTCGCGTGACATTTTGGCAAGACTAGCTTCCATCCAAGATGAGTCATCATGGAGAATGCTTATGAGCAAATTGTAGCATCACTTTAGAGTCTCTAGCAACAAGTCGAAGACCTAACTCATTGACAGACACAAATTGAGATGGGACATCTAGGGCATGTAAGTGCACTCCTCCAAGAAATACAAGAACGAATCGGGGGTCTTCAGACAAATCAAGGGAGTATGCAAGTAAATCAATGACCTAGTCCATCCTTCATGAGAGAACCCAAGATTTGCATGCCATAAAAGTTCGATGGTGATCGCACAAAGTTCCAAGGATTCTTGCAACAAGTCAAATTGTACATCCATATGTAGCGTGATAGATACCCTGATGATGCATCCAAGGTCGGCGTTATTGGAACCTTGCTCTATGGTCAAGCATTATCATGGTTTGCTCCAATCTTGGAGAAGGATATGGCCGTACTTCATGACTATGAGGGGTTTCTTGGAGAGCTCATCAGCACATTTGGAGATGCAGACACGAGTCGAGTGGCAGAAATAAAACTTCGGAAGCTACGTCAAGGTAACCGCCGTGCCTCTACCTATGCATCAGAATTTAGGCAATTGATATGTGACCTCACTTGGCACGAAGATTATTTTATAAGCCAATTTAGATGGGGCTAAATAGATGATGTGAAGGAACTTCTACTCACGATGCCAGAGGTGAAGACATTGAATGAATACATCAACAAAGCTATTCAATGTGATGATTGCCTTTTTCAAAGGAAACAAGAAAAGCAAGTAGAAGGAAGAGCTCGCCAATGGAAACCTTTCGAGCCCACTCCTAGAGATGAGTCTATGCCCGAACCTATGTAGATAGATGTAACTCGGTTCCAACCTCTAACACCACAAGAGAAACAAAGAAGGAGGGATAACAAGTTATGCCTATATTGTGGAAACCCTGGCCACATTGCAGTTAATTGTCCCAACAAGAGAACGAACTCCAAAGTCGTAGCCACCCTTGTAGAGCAAGGAAACAAGGAAGTCCAGTTATAAAAGAGACCTTACAGCCAGACCATGATATAAGAAAGGGTCTCATAATTCCAACCACACCCGTAGAAACTTGTTTTGCCCTTGTCAAGTTAATCATGTCTGAGAAGACCCTTTCCGTTATGGCTCTGGTAGATTCAAGAGCCTCCTCAAACATGGAATTCCAGTACTTCGGAAGAACAGACCAGTAGTAGCTGAAGTAGTAGATGGACGGCCTCTAGCATCGGGGCATAGAACCATGGAAAGCATACCACTAAGAGTACACCTTGGTGACCATGATTCACACATATGTTTCAATGTAATAGAGAGTCGAGTAAACATGGTTATCATCGGAATGCCGTGGTTAAAGAAACATAATCCAAAAATTAATTGGGAGAATAATAAAATCACCCATCCAGATATCCAGAAGAACCCAAAATATGTTGGAGCCAAAGCCTTCATACATGGAGTGAGGAAGGAACCGACATATATGATCTATGCCATACCAACTGAAGAGGCCAAGAAAGATGATTCAATGAAGCTACCTGACCAATACCAAGTGTTTGAAGATGTCTTTGAAAAAAAGAATGCAGATATGCTCCCAGAGGGAGCACAACCACCCTTCGGGCCAATATATAGACTATCCAGAGAGGAACTTCAAGAATTATGTAAGAATATTGATGAGAATCTAGTTAAGGGGTTTATCAAACACTGGAAGTCCCCTGTAGAAGCCCCTATCCTATTTGTAAAGAAGAAGGACGGAACTCTTCGAATGCGTGTGAACTATGGTGGTCTGAATAAAGTCACAATAAAGAAAAGATATCCTCTACCACTTATATCAGAGCTCTTGGAACGCCTCGAAAAAGCAAAGTCCTTCAATAGGATTGACCTTCGAGGAGCATACAATCTTGTCAGGATCAAAGAAGGAGACGAATGGAAGATAGCATTCCGAACAAGGTATGGAAACTTTGAATATGTAGTTATGCCATTTGGTCTTACCAATGCTCCAGCAGTCTTTCAACATATGATGAATGATATCTTTCGAGATTATTTAGATAATTTTGTGGTAATATATCTTGATGATATCTTGATATTCTCCAAAAATCTAAAAGATCATGAATGTCATGTGAAGATAGTCCTAGAGAAACTAAGAGAAAAAGGGTTATATGCAAAATTGGAGAAGTGCTATTTCCATCAGACAGAAGTAGAGTTTTTAGGGTACATTGTAATGTTTTCTAGGGTTTGCCAATTTTTATAGGAGATTCATTAGAGATTACTCCAAGATTCTGACACCTCTTACCAAGCTTACAGGAAACTCAAAATTTTCATGGAACAAAGAAGCAGAAAAAGCCTTTCAGAATTGGAAATCAGCATTCACCACTACCCCAATTCTAGTTCATCCTCATTCGAGCAAGCCCTTCTTCCTAGAGACAGATGCATGAGACTTTGCCCTAGGGGCCATTCTTTCCCAATATGGAGATGATGGACACCTACATCTAGTTGCATATCATTCAAGAAAATTTTCTCCTCCAGAAATTAATTATGAAATTCATGACAAAAAACTTCTTGCCATAGTGGATGCCTTTGATACCTGGCGCCACCATCTAGAAGGAGCAGCTCATAAAGTTATCGTGTATACAGACCACAAGAACCTATAATATTTTATGACCACCCGCATCCTCAATAGAAGGCAATCTCGATGGAGTAAACCTTTATCTAGGTTCGATTTTGTCATCACATATCGTCCAGGATGGCAACAGTGTCAGTCAGATGCCTTGTCAAGAAGATCTTACCTTGCACCAAAGAAGGGTGAAGAGGCCTTTTATCAACAAGAGATCGTATTACCCAAACCTGAGCATCTCCTATTAGCAGTTATCTCTTCCACCCATCCTGAAGATTCAGCCTTGATTCATTTGATTCATGAGAATATACCACAACATGAATTATTTTGTAACCTTAAGCAGAAAAATCAGGAAGGAAAAGTCCAAGAAGTCCTGGAAAAGGACGGGTTACTATTCTATAAGAACCTATTGTATGTCCCTCCAAGAAAGCCCAAGATCCAAGTACTTCAACAACATCATGACAACCTTGCAGCAAGACATTTTGGAGTAAATAAAATAATGGAACTCATATCTAGGGATTTTTGGTGGCCTCAAATGTGGAAGGAAGTCAAAGAATATATCCGAACCTGTGACACTTGCAATAGATCTAAGGTACCACGACATAAGTGTCATGGCCTCTTGCAACCTTTACCTATTCTAGAAAGGCCTTAGGCTTAATTGTCTATGGATTTCATCACAGATGTACCAAAGTCAAACAAGTATGATGCCATTCTTGTTATTGTGGATAGATTCACAAAGATGGCACACTTCATTCCAACTACAAAGGCAATCACAGGTCCAGCCACTGCTAGAATTTTTCTCACATACATCTTTAGGCTTCATGGATTGCCTCATGATATTGTTAGTGATCGAGGTCGATAGTTCATATCCAACTTTTGGAACAGTCTTTGCAAGCTCCTTTGTGTTCAAGTTAAACTATCTACAACAAATCATCCATAGACCGATGGACAAATAGAACAGGTGAATCAAGTCCTAGAGCAATATCTCCATTGCACTAGCAAATATCACCAAAATGATTGGTTTGAGTTGTAACCCTTTGCAGAGTTTGCCTATAACAATAGTGTTCATGCATCTACTAAAAAAAATCCCTTCTTTGCAAACCATGGACAACATCCAAGGATGGATATACAACTCTCAAATCATGTTAAGAACCCAGCTGCTAGAGACAAGGCCTAGTACCTGATGGACATTCACAAAGAACTCAAGGAAGAGATCCATAAAGCTCAACAACAATATAAGTACTATGCAGACCAACATTGTGTCCATAATCAGTCGTATAAATTGGGGATAAAGTATGGTTACTCCAAAACAATTTGCAAACTTCAAGGACTTGTGCAAAGTTAGATCATCAAAGGTTTCGTCCATTTAGCATCTTGGCCAAGATTAATCTAGTCACCTTCAAGCTCCAGTTACGGAGTACCATGAGAATACATCTAGTTTTCCATGTATCCATGTTGGAACCATATCAGATTTCACCATTGAGGGGGGAGAGACCTAGTCCTTCACCACCTATCGAGATTGATGATCATGAAGAATTTGAAGTCGAGCATGTTCTAGATTCGAGAATATCCCAAGGAAGATTAGAGTACCTTATTCATTGGAAAGGGTATGACATCAGTGATCGTACTTGGGAACCTGCAGAAAACCTTCAAGAGCACCAATCAAGGTTTGAGAATTCCATAAGAGAAATCAAATGAAGCCGAGACCAGTGCAAATGTGAGTATCATAGAAACCATCCTAGTTTGAGTTACAAAAATCATGTAAACATGGTCATAATGATCCACCTTTGGATAGAGGAATCCAAGTATTCGGGTACCACTCAAGTAGAAAAAGATGTGCTTGACCACTTGCCAATGCTTGACTCTTGGGCAATGCATTAACCTATTCATTTGAGAGATAAAAAGCTAAATATTAGGCCAAGTTATGCATAAGAAAATAAAAAATCTCCAACATTATGAAGAATCATTCATAAACCTATTTCCATGGGAGTGGCAATAGGTTCGCAATCTTCAAAGACAAAATGTCTTTATGATGTATCAATATATTTTGTTTAAGAAAAATCTGTTCCCTCATCAACTTGCATCAACTAAATACCCCAATAATGATGCAAATTCCCAAATCTTGATGTCTTAAAAGAGGCGTACAAATCATTCTTAAGTTGAACAATATGATTCTCCTTAGGACCATTGAGCTTTCAAATAGTGGAAGCAAGCAAAATACATAATCCTTGATTCATAGATTCAAATAGACCCCCAAAGAAATAATGTGGCAACAAGGATGTAGTTTCGAATAGTACATTGAAAGATGTCCCACCCCCTAATTTACCTACTTAGGTTAAGCAAGTGTCGTTGTTTGTAGAAAAATTTATAAGTCAAAGTATTAGTTCATATGTTTATCAAAAAGAGCCAAATACGCTAGATCAGTGTGTTATGTATGTTAAAAAATCAAGCTTCAAAGTACAAATTCGTGGGCAAAATAATTTGTACAAGTGGACCAATGTATGAAGGCCTCAAGTCACGAGATTTCCCCAAAAGGAATCACTCAACCACTCCCCAAATCATTGCAATCAATTCCTCTAACTTAGAGAGGAGCAATTTTAGGAAAAGAGGTTCCTAGATTGTAGGAGTCTACTTGCTCTATTTAAAATAGGCTTGGATCACGACTTTTTGTGTGATCCCGCGTGTTTCTTTGGTGTATTGGTGTGTTTGTAGAGTGCTGGAACTCCAACAAGCAACCCCCTAGCTTTAGCAAGCCCCTTTCTTGCTTCCATCCCAAGTTTGGGTTAGGATATCTCGCTATCTATGCTAGCAGTGACTAGTCTCTATTTCTCTGAGTTGTATCCATTGGTTCTCCTATTGTAGAAATGCATTTGCTGTGATTTTACTCTTGTTGGATAGCTAATATAGTCCTCTAATTGTGGTTCAAATCTCGGGATCTTTCTCTACATATTCTTTGCGTTATTGTATCTGGAGTGAAGGTATGTCTCTGCACATGTCTGTGAGACTGTTGACAAAGTAGCCTGACTTGCAGACATTGCCATTTCATGTGTGAGCATCCTATTTAGATGAAATTTGTCTTGTTAGAAAGCTCTCTAAGTCTACTTTGAGTGATTAAAATATCTCTGGAAATATCTATACCAGATCTGAGAAATAACCAGAACACTAGAATAGTGTCCCGTTGAGTGTACCTTGGGAGGTCACATTTCGCTTCTAGTTGCATAGGGAGTTGTCAAATCTCCCAACAGTGGTATCAGAGCATTTTGAAGTTCTTGGAGGGCATCCATTACAAAGCAAAAGAGCTATTTGAGTTGGAGTTTAAAAGGTTTCTTCACCAAAGGAAGCTGGACAAAGATTTTCATCAAGGGAGAGCACTCGCTCCTCGTCAAGTGAAGCATACTTGGAGTTTATCAAAGGAGATCTAATCTTGGAGATAACATCAGTTTACTTTTGCATCACTAGCACTTCAAGGAGGTATTGGAAGAGTTCCAAATCTTAGGGAAAGCAAGATATGGCTGAGTTCAACACTCAAATAGAGAAACTTGACAAAGGCAACTATCAGCCTTGGAAGTTTTGGATGTCAAACTATCTCATGGGCAAGGGTCTTTGGGGTTTGATCAGTGGGACTGATCCAAGACCTAGGTTGGGGGATAATCCAACCAATGACCAGCTGAGAGCATTTAGGGAATGGAATGAGCGTGACAAAAGAGTTATTTTCATTCTTTCACAATACATTAGCAACAGTATGATAGGACACATTCAAGACCTAGACTCAAGCATGAGAGTTTGGGAAACTTTGGAGAGGCTCTACTCTACGAGTACTAAAGCAAGGAAGATTCAACTTAAAAATGAGTTAAACAATCGAAATAAGACCTCAAGGAGTAGCATCAATGACTTCATTCTCAAAGTCAAGGAACTTTTAGATGCATTGGGATCTATTGGCAACCACATAGATGATGATGATCTAGTGGCGTATACCCTCAATGGTTTGAGGGATGATGAAAAGTGGAAACCATTCACCACTTCAGTTTATGTAAGGGACACACTTCCAGATTTTGAGCAACTAGTTTCTCTTATGGTAATGGAAGAAATGAATATAACTGGAGGTTCATCAAAGGGCAAGGATGCCCAAGTGTTTTATGCAGGAAACTCAAGGGGCAAAGCACAAAGAGGCAACCAAAGTAGGGGAAGAGGAAGATTTGGAGGAAGACAAAGCAATCAAGGACATGACCAAGAAGGCTCTTCATATAAAGTAAGAGGAAGGACAAGAGGAAGAGGAGGAAGACATCAACAATCAAGAAGCCAAGATGGTCAAGGATGCTACATACGTGGACGACATGGACATTATGCAAGGGATTGCTACCAAGGGAGCAACCAAAGGAGTTACAACAAAGCCTCAACATACAAAGGGCAAGGTAATTATGCATCCACTAGCTCTGAGAATGAAAATCTCCTTATGATGCATATGTATGGAAGCTCAAACAATGTAAATACTACATGGTATATCGATAGTGGTTGCAGCAGCCATATGAGTTGCGACCAAACTTTGTTCACTAATCTACATGCTCCAAGTGGTAAAGGGCATGTGGAAAGAGGGGATGATACAGCCCATAAGATCACACACATAGGTGATGTGGTTTTGGATGACAAAGAGCAAGGAAGGTGTCTCAAAGATGTGATTCATGTACCTACAATCACCAAGAACTTGGTATCTGTGGGACAAATGGTGGAGAGAGGCTACCAAGTGAGATTCAACAAAGGAGGATGCTTTGTGGAGAACCCAAAACAAGGTTACAAGCTGGTTGCAAGAGGAAAGAAGCAAGGAAGATTGTTTACATTAGAGGTAAAACCAAATCCTTCACATCACGTATACTTTACCTTTGGTAATAAGCAGATTGCGGAGTTGGACTTGTGGCACAAAAGAATTGGCCACATCAACATTCAAAGGATGAAGGAGATGCAGCAAAAGAGGCTAGTAGAAGGTCTACCAAGTTTTCAAGGTCAAGGAATGAAGAACTTATGTGAAGCTTGTCAGATGGGTAAGCAATCAAGAATTCCCTTCAAGAAGAGTGGATACATCAGTCAACATCCACTTGAATTGGTTCACACAGATGTATGGGGACCAACCAAGGAGCCATCCCTAGGAGGGAGTAGGTATTTTGTGACTTTTATAGATGATTGTACTCGCATGGTTTGGATCTATTTGATAAAGCAAAAATTAGATGTGTTTCAATGCTTTAAAATGTTCAAAGCTATGGTTGAGAAGGAGACAGGTAACTACATAAAGAAGCTAAGGTCCGATGGAGGGGGAGAGTACTTCTCAAATGAATTTTCAGATTTTCTTTGGGAGCAAGGCATCAAAAGGCAAGTAACATGTAGGTATACACCTCAACAAAATGGGGTTGCAGAAAGGAAGAACAGGTACATTGCAGAGATAGCTAGGACAATGTTGAATGAAATGAATATGCCCAACCATTTTTGGAGTGATGTAGCCAATACAGCCATATACCTCATGAATAGGGCTCCAACATCAGGAATACACACCTCAACACCTTATCAAGCTTGGTATGGTAAGAAGCCAAACCTCTCCCACCTCAAAATATTTGGTTGTACATGCTATGTTCATGTTCCTAGTGAGCTAAGGCATAAGTTGCAAGCAAAGTCAGAAAAGTGTGTCTTCATTGGCTATGCAAATGATCAAAAGGGTTTTAGGTGCTTCAATCCAAATACAAAGGAGCTCAAAGTATCAAGAGATGTAGCTTTTGATGAGCTACTTCCATGGTACAAGAAGGTAGAGTATTTGCAGGAACATGAAGATGATGGATCTAGGCATGAAGAAGCTCAAAGACAAACAAGTATTGAACTAAGTGGTCATCAAAGCTCAAGTTCAGAGGATGAAGATCAGATTTCATCACCTTGGAAAGGGGGAGCAAGAGGAAATTCAGCATCAAGTCATTCAACAAAAGGGAGAGCAAAGCTTGTGGAGCTAGACGATGATGGAGTTGAAGTGAGCGGTGAAGACCATGGAGAATCTTCACATGTACCAAAGCATAAACCAAGAAATAGAAGGTTCATACTTCCAAAAGGTGAAGAATGGAAGTCCTTAAGGCCAAGGTATCAAGTAGATAGGCTCACATATGATTCATTTATGGCAACTCATTATGCTTATATGAATAAAGTTGTAGAAGATCGTGAACCTACATGTTTTGAAGAAGCAAATAGGTATAAAGAATGGAAGGAAGCTATGAAGGAAGAGATTGAAGCTCTTGAAGAAAACAAGACTTGGAGTCTTGTGCCCAAGAAGGATGGCTTGAAAGTGATAGGAAGCAAGTGGGTCTACAAGGTAAATAGGAAAGCAGATGGGACTATCTCTAGGTACAAAAGGCTTTGCACAAACATATGGAGTGGATTTTGAAGAAACTTTCAGCCCTGTGGCTAAAATGAGCACCATCAGAACCTTAATAGCTATGGCAGCCACCAAAGGATGGAAATTATACCAATTGGACATCAAGAATGCATTCCTCAATGGAGACTTGGAAGAAGAAGTGTATATGGAGCAACCACAAGGTTTTGTAAGTAGTAAATTTCCTACACATGTTTGCAGGTTGAAAAAGGCTCTTTATGGCCTAAAACAAGCACCAAGGGCCTGGAATCATAGATTGGTGGAATATCTTATCAAGTTTGGATACAAACAAAGTGATGCAGATCACTCTCTCTTCATGAAGCAAAGAGGTGAACTAGCTGCCTACATTTGTGTTTATGTCGATGATCTTATTATCACATGTAATGACATAAAGGGAATTGAAGACATCGAATCCAAGCTAGGTAAAGAATTTAAGATCTCAGATCTTGGGGAATCGAGGTACTTTCTTGGCATTGAAGTTGTTTACAAACAAGATGAAATCATGTTGATGCAAAGGAAGTACATTGTAGATGTACTTGAAAAGTTTGGAATGATAAATTGCAAGCCAATCTCCAATCCAATGGAGGTTAATTTGAAGCTGAGCTCTAGTGATGGTAATCCTCTTGAAGGTGACACTTTGTATAGGTCTATTGTTGGATCAATTAATTATGCAACCATCACAAGACCCGATATAGCTTATGGAGTAGGCGTCTTGTCACAATTTATGCATAGTCCAAGGACTACTCACTTGTTCGCAGCAAGAAGAATGCTTAGGTACTTAAAGGGTACTATAAATGAAGGATTATGCTATGCATATGATGATGATTTGAAGGTCAAGGCATACTCTGATGCAGATTGGGCTAGATCCAAAGAAGATAGAAGAAGCACTAGTGGTTATGATGCTTGGAAGCAAAGTTATATCTTGGATGTCAAAGAAGCAACCGACAATTGCTTTATCATCTACAGAGGCTGAGTATAGAGCACTTGCACAAGTCACATGTGAACTTATGTGGCTTAAGAAGTTGTTTATGGACTTGAATTTGCAGGTTGATACATATCCTATCTATTGTGATAACTTGAGTAGCATACACCTCACTTCAAACCCTGTTTTCCATGCAAGAACCAAGCACATTGAAGTGCATTACCACTTCATAAGGGAAAAGGTATTGACAAAGGATATTTCAGTGATTCATATAGGTACAAAAGACCAAGTTGCTGATATGTTTACAAAGGCATTGGATGGCACAAAGCTCATGAAGTTCAAGCAAGGCATTAGCATGAAGGACCTTGGATGAAGATGAAGATTGAAGCTTGAGGGGGAGTGTTAAAAAATCAAGCTTCAAAGTACAAATTCGTGGGCAAACTAATTTGTACAAGTGGACCAATGTAAGAAGGCCTCAAGTCACAAGATTTCCCCAAAAGGAATCACTCAACCACTCCCCAAATCATTGCAATCAATTCCTCTAACTTAGAGAGGAGCAATTTTAGGAAAAGAGGTTCCTAGATTGTAGGAGTCTACTTGCTCTATTCAAAATAGGCTTGGATCACGACTTTTTGTGTGATCCCGTGTCTTTCTTTGGTGTATTGGAGTGTTCTTACAGTCCTCAAACTCCAGCAAGCAACCCCCTAGCTTAAGCAAGCCCCCTTCTTGCTTCCATCCCAAGTTTGGGTTAGGATATCTCGCTATCTATGCTAGCAGTGACTAGTCTCTATTTCTCTGAGTTGTATCCATTGGTTCTCCTATTTTAGAAATGCATTTTCTGTGATTTTACTCTTTTTGGATAGCTAATATAGTCCTCTAATTGTGGGTCAAACCTCGGGACCTTTCTATGCATATTCTTTGAGTTATTGTATCTGGAGTGAAGGTATGTCTCTGCACAGGTCTGTAAGAGTGTTGACAAAGTAGCCTGACTTGCAAACATTGCCATTTCATGTGTGAGCAACCTATTTAGATGAAATTTGTCTTGTTAAAAATCTCTCTAAGTCTATTTTGAGTGGTTAAAATATCTCTAGAAATTTCTGTACCAGCTCTGAGGAATAACCAGAACACTAGAACAGTGTCTAGTTGAGTGTACCTTGGGAGGTCACATTTCGCTTCTAGTTGCATAGGGAGTTGTCAAATCTCCCAAATATGTAGTGTGTTGACATTAAGAAAAATCAAGGAGAGCAACTTGAACTCTCAAAACTCTACAAGGGATCAAATTATTTGGCTAGTATAATTTCAAAACCTTCTTCATTGGTGAAAGAAATCATAGAATTGGTTGCTCAAATGCTATGAGGAAACCTTTGAAATAGGCAAACCCAAAGAGTGATCATAATGAAGTATTTCTATACTTGGAGAGGTGAACACATGGAAAATGCATATCTTGTGCAAATACAAAATATGCCAATCCCATGATCATGTTATTGTAAACTAGAAGGAGAGTACACCAACCTCTTAGTACAAGATTGCAATGTGGTCTATGTGAAGCTTGCAATGACGTAATAAAATCAAGATAGAGCATTAGAACCTACATCATCCTTGATAACACATAATGATCCTAATGCCAATAGCTTTGACTCATCACATGGCAATAATGTATCCACTTATTATATTGAGTCACCCAAGCAGCCAAAGTCTTATCAATATGAAGCCCCTCCATATAGTTCAATTGGGAACAAGATTCTAAAAATCCCATGTATATGAATCCAAATCCTAAGTCCTAGATGAGAAACGCTAGGCCAAAGACTCCTTGCGGACCATGATTTAGATGTCAAGGTGATCATTTTGTACATGAATGTACAAATACTCTATCTTCAAGGCAACCTCGATGCATTATGATTCAAGGATTTTCTTTAGATTTTGGCAAAGAACATCTCATTTTTGATTGACCTAAATACCTAGCTAATGCATCAAAATGTGCCACTAAAGGCTCCTTGGAAAATGAGAGAGGAAGATTGTACCAAATAGAATATTATGTTCCCAACTAAGTAGAGTGTGGAAATCCTCCCTCCATCACCAAGTACTTTTAAGAGTCATTGTGGTAAATACAACAAGAAAAGTGGGTCAAAGAACAAGAGAACTCCCCCTCACCCAACAATTTAGGAAATAGATGAACTATAAGATCAATTTCTCCAACTTATTCTATCTCTCTATGGAGACTAGTTAGAACCACAATTAAAAGATGGATTAGATTCTAAATCTAACATCCCTACAAGAGTTAACACATTTTGTGGGCCCATGGGAATCTAGATCAATGTAATTATGAACCCATATCGTCTTAGTGAGCAATGAAGACTCCATCATACCCAAGACTCCATGGAGATAGTAAAGAAAACTAAGGTGCAATGTCATCTCATCCTAGAAGAGCTTCTAAAAGTGAAACTAGACTTGTGGAAATAGGTGGAAAATAAAGTCCCTAAATGTGAATTCTCCCACTAAAAATAAGGATCCAAAAGGAAATTACCCAAGATCTCGATAGATAAGATAGGAGAAATGAGCTAAGGTGAATATGGTAATGTCTATCTTCCCACGAACCATCAAGTGCACACTACCAAGGCCATCATAGACTCATGCATAGGTGTTGCTATTGCTACCACATTGTTATGGATGTGTTTGGGGCAAACACTCTTTGTGACCTACAAGGAAAAGATTCACATGGCATATGGTCATATTTAGCATCCATTAGGATTGAGGAAAGGGATTACTCTCACCACTTGTGGTGTGGATTCTGAGCATAAAGTTTTTATAGAGTTTGGAAAGAACCACGAGTCATATTCACAAGATACAATAGGACTCTACATCAATACAATCAATGAACTTTTTTTGACTCATCTTGGATTGATGAAGATACACATAAGTGGATATGTAATGTAGCTGAGGAATATGGGACGAGATTAGAGAGGATAGGATCAAGAAGTTGTCACAACAATAGAACTGTTCAAGACCCAATATTTTGACTGATGGTATTCCTTGATGAGGGATTCACGCCTCAGGGTTGGGCAAAATCCTAGAAAATATGGGCAAAGTAGTAAATGAAGAACAATGGACCCCCCATAGTAATGAAGATGGTTATGACATATCCTTGTTCATGTGTCAACCTATCAAGGATGAAGAGTAATGCACCAAAAACATATTATGCATAATCAATGAGGTAGAAGAAAGAAAGGAAAAGTAGAAAATTTAGAAACCCTCTTAGGTAGAGGAGGGATCATTGTTTATGATTCCACATAGTGTTAGGAACTATGATATTGAAGATAGAGAAATCCTATTGAGGATGCCAAATAAAGAAGCCTAATGGGAGAAGCTAATGACAACAAAGGAGTGACAACGAAAATAATTATGACAATTTAGGATCATGACGAAAGATGCACATGTATAGGAAAGGATTTAAGCCCAAAAGAGCAAGAAGTGTTAATAAGTCTCCTAAGAAAATATAGGGACTTGTTCACATAGACATACACAAGATTGAAAGGTGTAGAACTAGACATTTGTTTAGATAAAATCCATATGGCACCAATGGATAAACCCATAAAACAAAAAGCACTCACACGTATAGTGATACCTACGTTGCTAAAATACAAGAAGAAAGTGAACAATTGAAAGAGGTCAGACTCATCTATGAAATTGAGCATATTGAATGGGTATCCCCATAATTGTTAAGTGGCAAAAAGAAATCGGAAAATATGGATTTTTATTAACTCTTAACCAGGTAATGTAGCCACAATTAGAGATAGCTATGCACTTTGTATCAGTGAGCATTTGTTGGAATGAGTAGCAGGTATGAAAGTTTATAGTTTTATAGAAAACTTTTGGCTAGAATTAAGTAGCCATAGCCCATAAGATGGCTTCTACCATGGAATGTGAGAAGTCGAGAATAACATGCCTCACACGCACCTCCCACCCTATTTATAGCCCTTGCCTAGTCACCATCTAGATTTCTCTCTAAAGTCCCTCTACTCATCTGGCCATCATGAGTAGGTACCTCATATGAACTCTCTAGCTTTTTGCCTTGGCTATCCCCCGAGCAAGGAATTTCTCATTCCTCTAGGCACGTACATCTCTAAAATATAACACTCTCTCACCTTTATAAAGATAATTGTC
Source organism: Ceratopteris richardii (assembly GCA_020310875.1). NCBI lineage: Eukaryota > Viridiplantae > Streptophyta > Polypodiopsida > Polypodiales > Pteridaceae > Ceratopteris > Ceratopteris richardii. Next base: position 83,915,941 of record CM035408.1, on the reverse strand, counting down.
CTCAATGATATAGAAGGAGCTATAGACTTGGGAATAAAAATATGTGATTCCAAATAATAAGAGTAGAGTGTCCTAGGTTTCTCAAATAATAGATGCTCAAAAAGTAGAGAACTAGTGTATGTGCTTCCTATATAGCATTTCCACCAATAAATAATATTCCTTGCCTTAGGCATATTGTAGGAATCCCTCTAAGGCCCTATGAGTCCATATAGGTGCAGCATATCTTTTCCAAGTAGTGCTTAATCTCGAAGATCAAGGAAATATGCTTGATTTACTCGTTGTAACAAAATGAAACTCAAGAGATTCCCATCATGATCCAAATTGTGAATGTAAAATATCAATTTGTCAATGGTCTAGACTACGGACCAAGATGTCAATCTATCAATGAACCAAATTATGGACCAAAATGTCGATGTATGATATATAATAATCCAAACTATGGATCAAAATATCTCCCATACAAAGTAAGTCCCAACCCACGCTCTCGAACTAAGTACATGATGCCAAATGAAGACATGCTAAAAAAATATAACAACTAGTGGAACTACCACCGCCTTCTCACTAATAAAATGCAAGATGTTCCAAGTGGATAAACCTTCCTTTATCTTTGACCACCATTTGATCATCACTATGATCAAATCATTCCTAAAAAGGAATGAGGTGTCTCTAGTAAACTACTGCAATAATATTGCACTTCCATATATAATGAGGACCATAATATGAGTCCACTAAATACACTAAAAAAATGGTAAGTAGATGTGTGCACACTCATAGCTCACTAAGCTAAGCATCTCACTCACCTCATACACACTATGTATGAAGCATGGCCTATCCTCCGGCATATGAAATAGAGTAGAACACACTCTATGAATTTCTTCTTATCGCAATTGCCTATTCATAGTTGATATGTGCAAACCTTGTCTTTTCTCTTCTAGGCTACTAGCATAAGGACTTGCCTTGGTTTGCAATCACATTCAAAGTGAATGTCTCAACTGCACCTCTATTGTCTAATAATAAGAAGATCATATGAATGAACTCCAAATCATATAAAAAATACAATCTCAAAGACTTCTCTCCTATACCCTCTATCATGCACCTAGGTAGAATACCAAGCTTGATATGTCCCATACCACCAAACATTATACCGCACATAGATGCATGTATGAGACTAACGTCAGACACTTCTCTCAAAAAGACAAGAATAAATCAGTGAGTACTCACAACTATAAATATAAAAATGAGATCATGAAGCGTTCTTGAAGTGTTTCCTTCCCTCGATCAAAAGAATAGAGTCATTCCTATGACTCTATCACTCATAACTATCTATAACATCACCTCATCTTGAGTTGAGAAATGAGAAGTTATATGATACATCAACTCAACTAGAGTTGTGAAGGATGCGGCTTGCATCAAATATCATTTCATGCAACTTGAGGGAAATATTAACTCACAAGAAATTGGAATTTATACAAGTTGTTTGAAGCCAAAATATATGAAATGAGAAGAACTACTAAAGTTCTCCAGTTCCACGCTCTCATGGCATTACATATATTTTTGAGAAATTTTCACACAATCTCCTCTGTCCTACAAAAAATGACCACATAAACCAATGGTCAATAAACACATATCTAGTGCATGGCTAGCCCATGGCGATCACACCATAGCCAAAAGAAAAATTCATAAAAAAGTTGTGGAAAATGTTTTCCTTTTGACAATATCTCCTACATAAACAACTTTCAATATTAGCATATTAAAGCTTAACTTTAACTAACTTGAAGACCTATATAGCTTCTCTTAAGCTTCAATTAGGCCAAAAAATCACTTGATTTGGATATTTTCTCAAAGTTTTATCACCATTTCATTGGAAGGATCGAACACTTGACCACCAACTCTGGAAGTGTACAAGGTCATCTTCTTGAAGCCTTTTAGTCTGATCAAACAAAGTCCAAATTTGATTTTCTTTACGCCCAAATCTACATAAACTTATTTAATTTGGTTTTACAAAATTTCAATTTAAAATTCAATGAAATACTCATTCAAATGTATCATTTTATCTCTGTTACACCCGCACTTAGATGAGCCTGAAAACAATGTTGTTGTAGTTTTAGAATATCCTCCAACTATAAAGATAAATTCCAAAATCTTTGAATTTTGAGCATATCATAGGTTCTATACTAGAGTAGGTTCTCCAAGAAAAATTTTTGAAATTGGAGCTTCCAATATGAAAAAACCATGTGTTTAGTAGACACATGTACCACTCTTTGGCAAATCCTCACCAGAAATTGTTCTAAGAAGAATAGGTCATTTGACCTACCAATTGATGTTCAGTTTCTTCCAACCACGTTACAAGAAAGTAAATAGGTGGATCTTTAGCTAAAAGAACTAGATCCACCTTGTTTTATTAGTATATAGCTACTACTATCTACTTTTATTGTTATAAACTCATAGTATTTTGACATTTGAGGCTTTCACAATGACCAAAGTATTTTCAAAATATTTTAAAATATTTTAAAAATATACCTACAATATTTTAAAAGTTTGCATAAGCTAACTTTTAGTCTCTTCTTTATATCTCCTACTTGGGGATACATTTCCTCTTGATATTTTTTACACACCATCTAGAAATTTTCATCTAATATTAGAAAGAAAAATAATCCAATATGAGTAAATGCGCTACGAGAACCAATCACCTCTAGGTGACATGGTCTATGGTCATTTCATAAATTCGAGAGGCTATACTTTCATGTGTAGAGATTATTTGAATTATCAAATGATCTCGAAAATTAATGAAAATTATTATAAAGAATGTTGGTCTATCAAGCTTATGTAGCCAACAAAAATCATGCAATTGGGATCTACGAATGAAGAGAAATGTGCTTTGTAACAGCTCTATTCCCACCCACAACCTCCCCCTATTCCCACCCACAACCTCCCACACCCCCCACAACCTCCACAACCTCCCACACCCACCACAAACTCCACAACCTCCCCCTATTCCCACCCACAACCTCACACACCCCCCACAACCTCCACAACCTCCCCCCCCAACCTCCCACACCCCCCACAACCTCCACACCTTGATCTCCTTGAGTTCTTGAATGAGTTTTTTAACAATGAGACAATGGCCTCATTATATAGGTTATGTACTCAGCTACGATCAATAAATAAAAAATCCATCGCGGATTCGGTGTCACTTGCTTTTGTTTTTTCAATCATTGCTTTATGAAAAAATAATTTTCGCCATCAGCTTTTCAAAACATTTTCCCGATGCCTTTGGTAGGAATCGAACCTGCGTCTCCACATTGGGAGGCAAATGCACTGTCCAAGGCGCCCGTCGAGTTTTCTTATATGAACATATAAGAGAAATTAAATTAGACAAAGTTCTCAGCAGTTTTGGATGGATACTTTGAGGATCATTTTTCAACCAAACACTACAGTGTTATATATCATTGGAAAGCTCTCAACGAGTAAGTTTCAATGGTGCAATAATAATTTTTAGAATCTTAGATCAATTTTTGACCAACAATGATTTCTTCCACGACTCCATCCACACCTCCCACACCCCCCGCAACCTCCACAACCTCCCCCCCACAACCTCCCACACCTCCCACACCCCCCAGAACCTCCACAACCTCCCCGCACAACCTCCCACACCCCCCACAACCTCCCACACCCCGACAACCTCCACAACCTCCCACAACCCCTACAACCTCCCACACCCCCCGCACCCCCACAACCTCCCATTACTCCACCCACACCTCCCACACCCCCTGCAACCTCCATAACCTCCCCCCACAACCTCCCACACCTCCCACACCCCCGCAACCTCCCACCACTCCACCCACACCTCCCACATCCCCCACAACTTCCCACCACTCCACCCACACCACCCACCATCCCCCCTACTCAATATGTAAGGGTCAACAGCTACTACAAAAATTACGTGAAGGATGTGCTTCTTAGGGTCATTCGAATATCACAGGCGGCACAAAATGAGGATCTCAGCTTCCATGCAAAAGTGACAGTGAAAGTGTAAGTGGTAAAAAAGAAAGTAGAGAAATGACTGTTGCTGCCAACCATTCATCACGACTGCCTATTTTTGAGGATCCAATTCAAGACTGGTGGCATATTTGATCTACCCCTCCAATTTTGGGCAATCAGTGGGTGCATGATTAGTGGACATGAGGAATCGGCAAGGCCCTTTTGGCCTATTGGAGCCTATAAAATCAATGGATTAGTACTCATTGGGGATATATCCATATACAATCACGTACAGAGCGGATTCGGCATCTCTTTTGGTCCTCTCTTTGCTCCCTGTGGCTACAAGCCTACTGTAAAAAGTCACTCTGTGGTGAGGATACAGAGCTTGGGCTTCTCAGTGGAGGGCTAATAGCACTATAGTGTGAAGAGGATGGCTTGGTTTTGACATTCACCGTGAGTCAGTGGTATTTTCGTGCTCGTCTTCATACCTTTATACTGAGTAATGCAAGTCTTCATCTAGTTGTGTTCAATGCAAGTCTCCATCTAGTTGTGTTCATCTTATTGGACGAATCTCTTGTACTCGTTTCGTTGTTCTGGATTGACATGTTAGCACAGAGATTTTGTAGCATTTCCTTGGCCTACATTGAAATCATATGTTCGAACTAAGGAGTGGTTTGGTCTCCCACTAGTGTCAATTGTCATTAATCTTTTCCCTGAGTATTTACAATTCTGGGCTATTATTGTGATCTGCCTGCTCACAGAAGTGTTAAAGGGTATATTTCCCTAAGGAGAACCTACCTTGAGTAGGCGAAGTACTGGAGTGCATGGTGCATGCTCCTTTTAAAAGTTGATACCCCAGTACCTCCTCTACAGTTTGGCACGCCCGGTGGGACACTTGCATTTATGTGAGAGACCCTAAGGATAGTAAATAGTCCCTTTTTTTAGTATTTTGCCCTATTGTATTTGCAAGTAGGTACATGATCCATACGCGAGCAGATAAGGAGCCTCTTCGTGTAGGAAGGAGCTTTAACAAGTCAGCTATATCTTCGATTAGTGAGCCTAGCTCCCCTCTACCCTCCTTGAATTTATCTATTGATTTGGGTGCGACACTAGTGTCAAAGGAGAAGCATAGGAGAACATTAGACTTCTCCTCCGATACTTCAGAAGAAACACCAGTGCAAATGGAGGATCTCTCTCATTTACTCTCCAGACTCAATATCAAGTTCCCTACCTTCAAGGGACAAGCTTCTGAGGATGCTGATGATCATGTGAGGAGGTTCATCTCCTTATGTCGTGGACGAGGTCTGCAGAATAGAGAGGATGCAATGTTGGCACTCTTCCCATCCACATTGGAAGGCCTTGCTGACAAATGGTACAGTCAATATGCAGATGGCCATTTTGCTACATGGGAGGCTCTGAAGACGGCATTCTCATAGACATTTCGACCTAGTGACTCCTCAGAAAGAGCTCTAGACCAGCTCGAGAATCTAAGGCTAAGATCAGATGAATCCTTCCATGAACTTCACACTAGGTCAAAAGCACTTGTTCCACGTCTTCCACATGCTCCAGGTGAATTCTTGGTTTAAAAATGGATAGAAAAAGCTTTTCCCAGGTCATCTTAGCAGAAGTTACGTGAGTCTCTTAGATTGGATGCAACCCTACATGATTTTATTGCAGCAGCATCACGCATTGAAGAAGCTAGGCAACATTTTGAAGGGGATACAGAACCCAATTATGCTGCAGAACTAGACCCTATTGGGAAACTGAGCAAGGAACTGGAGGCATTGAGAATGCAACAAAATCAACAAGAAGAGAAGTTCTTGCCACCATTGCATCGCACAGATGATGAAGTAGCCCAACTTCGTCGTGAGTTAGAAGATTTGCGGACCACTCAGGATATAAGAAGGCAGATTTGGTGCACAATATGTAACAACAATGGAATTCCAATGTTAATTGTCCTAACAAGGTAAGCTGTCAATTTTGTGGAAAGGATGGCCACGAAGCTAGAGACTGTTACTACCTCAAAGGTACACAATAGTGAGGTAACCCTCAAGCTATGGATTCATATTATGCTAGTACTTCAAATGCACCTAATCGAGAGGAGTACAACGAAGCCTAAATATAATAGCCCATTGATGTGTTATCATTGTGGTGAGTATGGCCATATGCAAAATAGGTGTTCCCTTCCAAAAGATGCACCTCCTTGTTAGCATTGTCCAGAGGCTAAGGATCACTATACCAAAGACTGCCCAAGAAGCCGTCCTACTCCAATCCACATGATTGCAGTCTCTCCACAAGAAGAAGGTATGACCACTCAGTCTAATGTTATTTCATCCTCTTCAATGCACATGATGACTAGAGCCAGACAAGCACCAACAATCCGTAGAGAGGAACAACAAGGACTCCAGGATAAAGAGGAGGAAAAGAAGGTTGGGTGCACTTCAAGGAATACGGACGTATAGCAACGGTTAAGGCAACAGAATTTTGTTGCTATAAAATTGCAACATGCGTCCTAATTAGCATCCCATGCGGACCGTCGATTAAACGACAAACCAAATGATGTTTTTTGTGAATAGTGGCGCAACGGGGCTGTGATGCTCCCATACACCGTCGCTAAGACGACCGTTTTAAATAGCGTCACATAAGCGATGCTTTGTTACGTTGCATAAGCGACGCTTTGTTACGTCGCATAAGCGACACTTTGTTACGTCGCATAAGCGATGCTTTGTTACGTCGCATAAGCGACGCTTTGTTATGTCACATAAGCGATATTTTGTGGTGTCGCATAAGCGACGCTAAAAACATGTCGCTTATGCGACGCCAACTCGATGCATAGCATCGCTTACACGATGCTCTGTTGACGGAAAAAAATTAAAACTTTGGAGGCTCTTCGATTGGCATTTTCATGCATCTGATCAAAGAGCTCTCCAACATTCCCAATTGCGCTACGCTTATGAGCTGAAGCAAGTATATGCAGAATTGTTGTTTTGCCTAAGCTCTCTCTTATTGTCTCTCTCTATCTCTGTTTCTCTCTTTCTACATCTTTCTCTCTTTGAATTCTCTCGCTCTCTCTCTCTTCTTTCTTTCTTTATTGCAGGTTATTCAAGAAGCTAACCAAGCAAAAAGTATGGCTAACCATTGTAAGTACAATTTCTATTCTTTGTATATCATTTGAATTGTGTTATTTTCATTAGATAGCATACTCAAACTTATTGATATGCACTTATACACTTATACATGATGAAGATGCACTTTCACACATATACACATATACACATGCACATACACACACATATATACACACAGATACCTGAAGTTCTTTGAACAGGCTATATAAAAGTGATCCTCTCAAGCCACCATGATTTCCACTTTGTGTCCTAAAGTTCAGATGCTCATCATTGACATGCAATAGGTTTACTGCATACCCTAGGAATCCTGCTGGCACTAGTCCCTTATAATCAGGTTGCTCTATCTTGCGTAACCTCTGTGCATGCCATTCATCCAGGTCACCATCGTATGGCCTATAAACAGTGCCAAATTCTCTGAATAGCAATTATAAACCCGCTTCTCACACTTTCAAACTGAACATATGATAGAATCGACAAATCATTCAATGAAGGTACATACTTCATATCCTCCAAAACAAACAATCTTATCCTGCCATCCAAAACAATCAAATTTTTTGCGAATATTTTGAAAGATGCACATAAGCACACACACACACACACATATATATATATATATATATATATATATATATATATATATATATATATATATATATATATATATATATATATATATATATATATATATATATATATATATATATATATATATGTGTGTGTGTGTGTGTATTTATGTATTTACTTTTTTTAGTATATCTTTTTTTGATAAACTTACAGGTTATTATCTAAAAAGTTTTTACCAAGTCATAATATTCTTCCTACCTCACATAATGAAATGAAGAAGATAATCAACAATCTTCGTATAGATTATCAATGTATACATGCATGTCCTAACGATTGTATTTTATATAGCGGTGAATATGCAGACTCTTTGAAATGTCTCAAATGTCAATCTCCTCGATATAAGGGTGAAGAAGGTAAAATCCCAAAAAAGGTATTGAGAAATTTTCCATTGGCTCCACGGATTATACATATGTTTCAAAGCCCCGAATTATCAAAGCTTTTGACTTGGGGACATGATCACAAAAGTACTGATGGAATAATCAGAATTTGTCATGATAGTGTAGCTTTTCAGCATATTGATTCTACATGGCCTGAATTTGCACAAAATCCACTGAATCTAAAGTTAGGAGTTGTATTAGATGGGGTTAATCCATTCTCCATGAAATCCAGTAAATGGTCAACATGGCCAGTGGTAGTCATAAACTACAATATTCTGCCATATCTTAGCATTAAAAAGGAACATTTAATGCTTTCACTTTTAATCCTAGGCAAAAGACAAGTTAAAGATATGAATATATATCTTGCTCCTCTCATTGAGGATCCGCAAGAGTTATGGAGAGGTATTAAGCATCAATGAAAGACATATTACGGTTCGTGGTATTGTGGCTTGGACTATTCACGATTTTCCAAGATATGGTGTTTGTTCAGGTATTGATGTAATCTTTTTATTCAATATGCATGTAAATAAATATGATTTAATCTAATTATGTTTTTATCATTTTCATGATGCAGGAATATTTACTAAGGGTTATAAAGCTTGTCCATATTGTGGTGATTGGTTGAGATCAATCTATAGTAAGAATCTCAACAAAAATATTTATCTTCGACATCGACGATTCTTGCGTGATGATCATCCATTAAGATCTAAAAGATAAGCGATACATTTTAATGGAAAGCTTGAAACAAGTGAGTGTCCAAAAGCTATGATGCCTATGGATTATTATAAAAAATGGACAAATGGACCTCTGATAGATCGAGAATCAGAAATCTTCAGTGATGATTCAGATAATGAGTATGTGAAGAGAGGTAAAGGAAAATTGGCACTCGCAAAGAACATATCAATATGGTATTCTTTGGAGTATTTGAAAGAGTTAAAAGTATGTCATCTTCTTGATCTTATGATTATATTCAAAAATATGGGTTATTCACTATGGCAGCATCTTCTTGGACTAAAAGATGCCACAACATCAAAGAACGATTTGAAAGATCAAAAATCCAAACCAAAGTTATGGCCAGTTTTTGATAGACATCGACAAGAAATGACTTATGCACTTGCTCCTTGGGTACTTACGACAAAAGAGATATAGAATTCAATTGATTAAGTCTCCTACAGTATATGGAGCATCTTTTGAAAACATGTTTACTATGGATGATAAGAGCTTATCTGGGTTAAAGACCCATGACTGGCATAGCTTTTTGAAACATACTTTACCTTTGGTTATCGATGGATGTACAACAAAAGGAGTACGAGATGTGATGTATCGTCTTGGATCACTTATAAGGTAATTATGATACTTTTATATTTAATATGTATGAATATTGGATATCTTTTACTTTTTAATTAACTTCTTTATAATTGTTTTTATGATATGTATAGGTGGATTACATCCAAAGAGATTGACAAAAACTCGATCCCACAAAAAAAACATGAATGCAAAGAGCTACTATGTTTGATGGAGAAAGAACTTCCTACTTCATTTTTTGATATTCAGGTTCATTTATTAGCCCATCTTGTAGATGAAATAGAGATTGTAGGTGTTATCAACACTTGATGGATGTTTTGGGTCAGGCGATTTATGGGAATATTAAAAGGTTATGTGCGACAAAGAGCGAAACCAGAAGGATCCATGGCAAAGGGTTGGATGCTTGAAGAGTGCATGTATTACATTAGTGAGTACCTTGAAAGAGTTCATGAAGAAGCTCTACATGCATGGACCAACGAGTCTTCTTCAAAAACAACAGATGAGGTATTATGAGGTAAGGGGGTTCCATTCTTATTTAGATTTCAAGAAAAAAAATGATGTTTCTACTTTTGTAGCATATAATAGCGAATGCATGCAAGCATTCCTTGGCGAGTACGACGAACTTCAAAATCTCTGAAGTGAAAGGTGAAAAAACAAAAGATTTAGATGTAATCTCGATAATAATGAGATTACAGATATATTTTCTTTCATGGATTGGCTATATAGTCCTTTGCAACGCACCAACGCAAATAATGAAGAAATCTCAGATGAGCAAAGAGAGTTAATGATAGCTTGTGAATGAAAGGTAATTTTATTAAAATAATATTTTTTATTTTTCATATATGTATGTTAGTTTCTATTTACTAATTGAATTTATTTTGCAGGCTCGAATGTTCACTAATATGTGGGCTTTTGGACAGCATATTAGAATCAAAGCCATTGATTCTTTACGTAAAACAAACGATTCTAGTATTGTTGCTTCTTTCAAGCAACTATCACGTGCAAGATCAAAAGACACGAACCTTATAGATAGCGAACTTGGTTACGTAGGAACTATTGTTCATATCTATCAAATTTCATTTCGTACATTGAAACAGGTAGAAAAAGTTTATATTTTTTTTGATAGAGTTAGTTATTTTTTTAAGAACCTAATAATGGGTTTTGTTGTTATATATTTTGATAGCTAGTCATTTGAAGGTTGACTGGTTTCGAGCCGAGTATAAAGGTAGTAATTCCACATTAAGAAAGGCATTATCTTGGTTTTGGGCAATTGATTCTTCCAAGGTAATGCGATCTACTAAAGAGCCATATATTCTTCCTAGCCATATTGAACAAGAATTTTTTATAAAAACCCAGATGCTCATCCTTGGTTGCAAGTCATTCATGTGCAACCTAGAGGTAGGTCATTGTTTGAACAGTTTATTGTTAGAGAGATCGAAGATAGTCCTCTTGATGATTCAGCATCAGATGCTGATACATCAACATCTGAAATAGAAATTAGAATCATTATACGTGATAATGATACTAATCTTTTTGATGAAGAGGATAATTCTCTACATGCTGATTCTACTGATGAGGAAGAGGAATTACCAGAAATAGATAGTAATCCATCAATAGATGATGTGATTCATGAGAACATAGATTTAACAATAGAAGAAATAAATGAAATCAATAAGGATAATGAAGATGAGACTATATTGATGTCTTACCAAAATGATGGCAATAATGAAAACATATGAGTAGATTAGATAGTAAATTCTACTCTAGTTATCGATCAATAACTTGAGATGAAATCATGTTCTTCTAAGTCAGAACATGAAGCTCGGGGGTAATCCTAATTATTTTATATATAACTTTATCTTCGAGGAGCAAATTTTAGTCATGTATGTATACATATGTGTGTGTATTCATGTGTATTATCTGTATACATATGTTAGTAGGCATATATATGTATTTCATGTATATGTATGTGTTTGCATGTGTGCGATATATGTATACATGTGTTAAATATGCATATGCATTTATGTAAAATATTCATGTATTCATGTAATATATGCAAGTGTTTATAATTGTGTACATGTATATATGTATGTGTGTCTATGTGTAAATATGTACATGTAAATATGTATGCATGTATATATATGTTTATGTGTGCATGTATATGTGATGTGTACATGTATATATGTATATATGTCTATGTGTAAATGTGTACATGTAAATATGTATGCATCTACATATATATATACACACATATATATATATATATATATATATATATATATATATATATATATATATATATATATATATATATATATATATATATATATATATATATATATATATATATATATATATATATATACATATACTGGTGTGTGCATTTACACATGTATGTGTGATGCATAATATATCTACTCCATTTTATATTTATGTATGTGTATCTACATGATGTGTATATATCTTTATATATATTATGATCCTCGTTGATTGAAGTAGCTATATATAGAGGCATAAGGTTGGGAGGAGAGACATCTCTCTAGTAGGACGTCGGAGGAATAGATGCAATGTGTACATATACTTCAAACATATGGCTAAAAGGTTGAATTAAAGTTTTTAAATTAGGGGTTTTAAAACCCTAATATCAAAATTAGTGTTTTCAATTTAGGATTTTTGAAATAGGATTTATTTATTTATTTATTTATTTATGCGTATGCATGTGTTGTGTATGTATGTGTATCTATATGTGCATATGCATGTGTTGTGTGTGTGTATATATGCATTTCTATATGTATATATGCATATAAATATGATTATATGAGTCTATGTGTGTGTACATATGATTATGCATGTGTATGTGTATGTGAGTATGTGTACGTGTATGTGAGTATGTGTACGTGTATGTGAGTATGTGTATGTGTCTATGTGTATTCATTATATGTGTGTAACTGCATGCATGTGTATGTGTGTGTAAAAATGGGCATGTGTGTGTGTATGTATAAATGTGCATGTATATGTATATGTGTGTAAATGTGCATGTATGATGTATATGTGTGTGTATGCGTGTATTTATACCTCTAGTGTCACTCTTTTCTCTCTCTCTCTCTCATATACATACATACATGCATAAACACACATACTCACATCCACATATATATACATAAAAGCAGTGCATACCGTGCATTATCGCGACGATGAGCCATAAGTGCCCGCATCTCTTTTAGACACCACTTAAGGGACCATCCTGTCCCAAACTCTGTCTCAAGTGAACTAAGTATGTATTTTTTATCCCTCTCATCATGCTCACTACAAAAATAAAAAACATAATGTAAATAAAACATAAGATATTTATTTCAATTTATATGTAAAATTTTTACTTACTTCCACAATAAGTGGACAAAGCGCAGGTAAGAGTCGCATAGTGCCCGCATTCTTCTCTTGAACTCCAAACCATTCCCTATGTACACAATGTTCCCCTCTGGCTCTATATCACACTATAGTCCTAAGATGCCTATGCATGTCCTCATAGGCAACTCTGCTCTGCTATCACGATTTGGAGGTGGTATAGGTGTCCTGAAAATAGGTAGATAAAAATAAATAAAAATATGTGTTATAATATCATTAAAAAAGTTTATGAAGAAAAACATACCTATGAGCATATAGCTCTCTTCCTGCATGTGAAGCTGCAAAAGAGCCCTCCTCTGATCGCTGGGTAAGCATCTGGATTGTACAGTACAACTCCTCATCAGACATCTCTGAGTAATCATGCATGATGGTCCCTAGAGTATCAGATGAAACTCTTGCTCTCATAAGACTTTTTATGAGAGTGAGTTTCCCCTTTCTCTCTCTACTAGGATCCATAATACCTAACATATAAAACAAAATGGTTAGAAATCAATATATATACGTGTACATATGTATGTGTGTATGCATTAAGTATGTGTATGTATGCATGTGTGTGTATGTATGTGCATGTATGTGTGTGTGTATGTGTGTATGTGTGTATGTGTGTATGCATGTGTATGTGTGTGTATGCATCATTATGTGTGTATGTGTCTATGTGTGTATGTGTGTGTGTATGTGTGTGTGTGTCTATGTGTATCTGTGTGCATCTATGAGTGTGTATGTGTTTATGTGTGTGTGCGTATGTGTCTATGTGTGTGTATGTGTCTATGTGTGTGTCTGTGTCTATGTGTGTATGTGTATGGATGTACATATGCATATGTGTGTGTATGTGTGTGTACATTATGTATGCATATGTGTGTGTATGCATTATGTATGTGTATGTATGCATGTATGTATGTATGTATGCATATGCATATGCATTATGTATGTATATATATGCATGTATGTGTATGTGTATGTGTGAGTATGTCTCTCTATGTGTGTGTATGCATATATGTGTGTGTATGTGTGTATGGATGTGTGTATATGTGTTTGTATGTGTGTATGCATGTGTATGTGTGTGTATGCATCAGTATGTGTGTATGTGTCTATGTGTGTATGTGTGTGTATATATGTGTGTGTGTCTATGTGTATGTGTCTGTGTCTATGAGTGTGTATGTGTTTATGTGTATGTATGTATCTATGTGTGTATGTGTCTATGTGTGTATGTGTATGCATGTATGTATGCATATGTGTGTGCAACCTTCATCACACAAGGTCGATAGACCTATTTCCTATGCCAGCAGACTACTCACCAAGGCAGAAAGGAACTATAGTACCATCGAAAGGGAAGGATTGGCTATCATATATGCTCTTCAGAAGTTTCAACATTATCTTCTTGGGCTACATTTTATAGTCATATCTGACCATCAGCCCTTGAAGTACTTGATAAACAAGCCTAGAGTAGCTGGAAGGGTTTGGAGATGGTTACGCCCATTTCAAGAATTCAACTTTGATATTCATATTAAGCCAAGAAGAGATCACTACATGGCAGATCAAGTATCCAGGACCGCAATGAGCGAGAAGGCAACGTGTATTAATGATGAATTGGTGGATAGTAATCTCTTCTTAGTAGCAACTTAGACAGATTGGTATGATGGAATTCTCATTTTTCTTACTACTGGAAAACTCCTAGAGCATTTGACATCTATAGAAAAGAGAAGATAACTCCTTAGAACCAAGGCGTACTCACTCATAAATGGAAATTTATATAGATATTGTTAGGATGATATCTTGAGAAAGTGTGTTTATCCAGAGGAGGTAGATCTTTTGCTAGGGGCTGCACACAGCGAAGGGCATTTAAAGGGGGAAGATTTGGCTCACAGAATAATCCATAAAGGACTATGGTGGTCTCATATTTACAAGGATGCGATCAAGTTTGCTAAAGAATGCCACATTTGCCAGAGATGTGTTCCTACGCCAACCAGATTGAATTTCCAACCATTAGTCATATCCACAGGATGGCTCCCATCTGAATGATGGGCTCTTGATTTCATAGGACCAATTAGTCCAACTAGTCAACCTGGGGGTAAGAAGTATATTTTGATGGCCACATGTTATGCAACCAAATGGATAGAGGCTAAAGCTATTGTGGATTGCACGGCTTTAAAAGTAGCTAAGTTTTTGTATAAACCTATTTCTCAAGATTTGGTTGCCCACTGGAAATCATTAGTGATAGGGGGGCACATTTTGTAAATCAACTGCTTCAATTTTTATTTGACAGGTACAAGGTCTTCCATAAAAAATCTTGTGCCTACTATCCAAGGGAAAATGGCCAAGCAGAGAGCTCCAATAAGATTTTGATCGGGTTGCTGCGCAAATTATCTTTTGATCATCAAAGCTTTTGGCCATAAGCATTGATCGGTGCAATTTGGGCTTTTAGAACTACAAAGAGGGGAACCACTAGCGAGAGTTTATTTCGCTTATTGTGTGGAAAAGAGGCATTAGCACCATTCGAATTTATTATCAAAAGAGAAGTTGGAGCCAAAACCATTGGAATTGACCCACCAATTAGGAGATTGGTGGCGTTACAAGAATACAGAGAAATAGCAATGCAAAAACTTCAGGTAACAGAAGAAGAGCGTAAGAGACTGCACGACAGGTATCTTAGGACCAATGAAGTACATGACGGATCCTTGGTTTTGGTGCATCAGATCCCGGCAGCTTCAACCAAATTGGTGCCCAAATGGATAGGACCATAGAGGGTGGTAAAGGTATTACCTCATGGAGCAGTACATCTGAAGGACTTGTAGGGTAAGAGCATACCCCTGGTCAATATCTCCAGGGTGAAGAAGTACCTAAATTAAGTTAAATTGGAAGCACTTCATTCACTATACGTACCGTATTTTATTCACTGATTGTAGTTTATTTAGTCTATTCAATAAGCGTATGAAGAAAAGTTTCACCGGGACGGAAGACTTGATGTGGGGGTCTGTAGCATCGCGTGATTCTCTCTCTCTCTCTCTCTCTCTCTCTCACTCACTCTCACCCCACCCACCACCTCTCGCAAATCCCTCCCCGTAGCCCCCTCCTCTCCCCACCCACCACCTCTCGAAACACCCTCCCTGCAGCCCCCTCCTCTCCCCACCCCACAACCTCCACAACCTCGCTCTATTCCCACCCACAACCTCCCACACCCCCACGACCCCCCACAACCTCCCACACCCCCCACAACCTCCACAACGTCCCCCTATTCCCACCCACAACCTCCCACAGCCCCCACAACCCCTCACAACCTCCCACAACCCGCGCAACCTCCACAGCCTCCCCCTATTCCCACCCACAACCTCCCACAACCCCCACAACCCCCCACATCCTCCCACACCCTCCACAGCCTCCCCCTATTCCCACCCATAACCTCCCACACCCCCCACAACCCCCCACAACCTCCCACACCCCCCACAACCTCCACAACCTCCCCCTATTCCCACCCACAACCTCCAACACCCCTACAACCCCCCACAACCTCCACAACCTCCCCCTATTCCCACTCACAACCTTCGAGACCACCCACAACCTCCCCCTATTCCCACCCACAACCTCCCACACCCCCCACAAAACCCCACAACCTCCCCCCACAACCTCCCCTATTCCCACCCACAACCTCCCACACCCCCCACAAACCCCCCCCCCCCCCCCCAACCTCCACAACCTCCCCCTATTCCCACCCACAACCTCCCAAGCCCCCCACAACCCCCCACAATCTCCACAACCTCCCTCCACAACCTCCCCGTATTCCCACCCACAACCTCCCCCCAAAACCTCCACAACCACCCCCCACAACCTCCCACTCCACCCACACCTCCCACAACCTCCACAACCTCCCCCTATTCCCACCCACAACCTTCCACACCCCCCACAACCTCCACAACCTCCCACACCCACCACAACCTCCCCCTATTCCCACCCACAACCTCCCACACCCCCACAACCTCCACATTCTCCCCCCACAACCTCCCACACCGCCCACAACCTCCATAACCTCCCCCTATGCCCACCCACAACTTCCCACACCCCCCATAACCTCCACACCTTGATCTCCTTGAGTTCTTGAATGAGTTTTTTAACAATGAGCAAATTCCATCACAGATTCGGCATCGCTCGCTTTTGTTTTTCAATCATTGCTTTATGAAAAATAATTTTCGTGATCAGCTTTTCAAAAGATTTTCCCGCTGCCCGTGGTAGGAATCGAGCCTGGGTCTCCACATTGGGAGGCAGATGCACTGTCCAAGGCACCCGTCGAGTTTTCTTATATGAACATATAAGAGAAATTAAATTAGACAAAGTTCTCAGCACTTTTGGATGGATATTTTGAGGATCATTTTTCAACCAAACACTACAGTGTTATATATCCTTGGAAAGCTCTTGACGAGTAATTTCCAATGGTGCGATAGTAATTTTTAAAATCTTGGATCAATTTTTGACCAACAATGTTTTCTCCCACCACTCCACCCACACCTCCCACACCCCCCGCAACCTCCACAACCTCCCCCCACAATCTCCCACACCCCCCAAAACCTCCACAACCTCCC
This sequence comes from Ceratopteris richardii, assembly GCA_020310875.1. NCBI lineage: Eukaryota > Viridiplantae > Streptophyta > Polypodiopsida > Polypodiales > Pteridaceae > Ceratopteris > Ceratopteris richardii. The sequence continues at coordinate 83,898,550 of CM035408.1, read as the reverse complement.
CCTACAACCTCCCACACCCCCCACAACCTCCCACAACCTTCCCCTATTCCCACCCACAACTTCCCACACCTCCCACACCCCCTACAACCTCCCACCACTCCACCCACACCTCCCACATCCCCTGCACCCCCCACAACCTCCCACCACTCCACCCACACCTCCCACACCCCCCGCAACCTCCACAACCTCCCCCAACAACCTCCCACACCCCCGCAATCTCCCACCACTCCACCCACACCTTCCACACCCCCACAACTTCCCACCACTCCACCCACACCTCCCACACCACCCACCATCCCTCCTACTCAATATGTAAGGGTCAAAAGTTACTACAAAAATTACCTGAAGGATGTGCTTCTCAGGCTCATTCGAATATCATGGGTGGCACAAAATGAGGATCTCAACTTGCATGCAAAAGTGACAGTAAAAGTGTAAGTGGTAAAAGTGAAAGTAGAGAAGTGACTGTTGCCGCCAACCATTCATGATGACTGCTTATTTTTGAGGATCCAATTCAAGACTGGTGGCATATTTGATCTACCCCTCCAATTTTGGGCAATGAATCGGTGCATGATCAATGGACATGAGGAATCCGCAAGGCCCCCTTGGCCTATTGGAGCCTATAAAAGCAATGGACTAGTACTCATTGGGGATATATCCATATACAGACACGTATAGAGCAGATTTGGCATCTCTTTTGGTCCTCTCTTTGCACCTTGTGGCTACAAGCCTACTATAGGAAGTCACTTTGTGGTGAGGATACAGAGCGTGGGCTTCCCAGTGGAGGGCTAATAGCACTTAGTGTGAAGACAATGGCTTGGTTTTGACATTCAGTGTGAGTCAGTGCAAGTCTTCATCTAGTTGTGTTCATCTTATTGGACGAATCTCTTGTACTGATTTCGTTGTTCTCGATTGACATGTTAGCACAGAGCTTTGTAGCATTTCCTTGGCCTACATTGTCATCATCTGTTCAAACTAAGGAGTGGTTTGGTCTCCCACTAGTGTCAATTGTCATTAATCTTTTCCCTGAGTAGTTACAATTCGGGGCTATTATTGTTATGTGCCTGCTCATAGAAGTGCATGGTGCATGCGTTTGCTAAAAGTTGATACCCCAGTACCTCCTCTACAGTGAGTGCATGAATTGACTAAGGACATCGACACTATATGAGATGTCTGCCTCGTATGAGAAGCATAGATCAATCTACCTACCAAGCTTTGATATTCTTTCATGTCTTCAATTTTCTCACCTTCATAAACAATAAGTTTATGATTCATCTCCAAAGGTGTACCTTCAAGTTTTGTGTTCTCCATTTTGAACTTCAAAATAGGATCCTAAATGTATCTTCTCTGAGTCAAATACATTCCTTCATCTATGTATATCACTTGCATACCTAGGAAAAATGTGAGCTCACCTAAGTCACTGATTCTCAACTCCTCTTGCATGTGTCTCTTGATCCTTAGAATGCCATTCAAATCATCACTTCTCACAATAATATCATCTACATATACACATAGATGGATAACCTCATTGTGATCCCTTTTGATGAAGAGAGAAGGATCTGAGCTGCTAGCTTTGAGTGCTTCATCTTAAAAATATGTAAGCAACCTCTAATTCCAAGCTCTATGAGCTTGTTTCAATCCATACAATACTTTCTTAAGTCTGCAAACATAAGATGCATGATTAGGGTCTTCAAAACCTAGAGGTTGGGACATGTATACCTCTTTACTTATCCAACCATTTAAGAATACACTTTTCACATCAAGTTGGAGGAGTCTCCAATTCTTGCAGCAGCTACACTTATCAATGTTCTAATTGTAGTCATCTTTGCAACTGGTGAGAATGGTTCCTCATAGTCTATACCATGAGTTTGAGAGCATCCTTTGGCAACTAGTCTTTCCTTGTAGGTGCAAGATGATCCATTTGAATTTCTTTTAACTTTATATACCCTTCTGCAACAATTACCTTTTGACTGGATGACATTGGAACCAAATCCCAAGTGTCCATCTCCTTCAATGCATCTATTTCTTCTTCATGGCCTTTTCCCAATTAGGGTTTCCCTTGGCCTCTTCATAGGTTGAGGGTTCCTCTGAAACTGAATCTTTTACCAAGTAGATTGAATCCTTCATAACAAATGTGGAAACATATCCATACCTTTCTAGTTGTTTCTTCTCTCTTACTAATCTTCTAGGTGCTTGTTTGGAGCATTCTTCAACCTCTTGCATCTTTGCTTTGCCTCTTGACTTCCATAGTTTGTAATCCTTTTCTCTTTCATCTTGTTCATCATATGTACCACTTCTTGGATCCTCGATTTGTGTATCATGCTTTCTTCCTAATTGATGAGAATCAGAATCAAGATCATTTGGTAGAGGTATCCTTTGTTTGTCTTCATCATACCAAGACCTTTTTTCTTCAAAGAGGACATCTCTACTTGTAGTGAATTGCTTGGTTGAAGGATTATAGAACCTGTAACCTATGTGATTTGAGTCATAGCCAATAAACACTGCTTTTGTTGGCCTTTCATTCAGCTTACCTCTTATTTGTGATCGTACATGAACATAAGCTAAACAACCAAACACCTTGCAATGTCCAAGGCTAGGTTTTCTTCCATGTCATGCTTCATAAGGAGTCATAACTTGAAGTGATTGGGATGGTAGTCTATTCACAAGGTACACAACAATTGAAATAGCCAGTGCCTAAAGATAATGTGGCAACTTCTTCTCTTGAACCATTGTTTGAGCTGATCCAACCAATGTCTTGTTTCTCCTCTCTGCAATTCCATTTAGTTCAGGAGAGTACCTCCTAGTCACTTCTCTTTTGATAATTTTTTCCTGCAAGAACTCATCAAAACCTTTGGAGATGTATTCTCCCTCTCCATCAAATCTGAGCTTCTTGAGTGATCTACCTTTATGATTCTCCACATGTGCTAGATATTTTTTGAAGAAATCAAACACTTCATTTTTACGTTTGGTGATATATATAATAGTCCATCTAATATGGTCGTCAATAAATGAGACATGATACCTTGATACTGCCAATGAGGGTTCTTCACTTGGTCCCCATACATCTATATATACTAAGTCTAATAAGTCATTATGGATGTAGCCTTTGTGGTTGAATGGTTTTCTTTGTGCTAGCCCGATCTCGCATCCATCAAACCTATTAATCATGTGTTGCTTTGATATGTTCGGTAGTCCTAAAGCACTTTGATCCGTGTATATATCCTTCAAGGTTCTTTCATTCACGTGAGAAAGTCTCTTATGCCACACATCAAGCTCACTTAGGGTTTGAGACCCAAAATTGAATAGAGTTATGTTCCTTGCTTCTCCTACTTCAAAAGTAAAGAGCCTACATGTTTCTCACCTCTGGCTATCTTCTTGAATCTTGACATGGACACATAAAAGCTCCATGCTGGGTAAACCTAACTTGCAAGCCTTTTTCGACTATTAGGCCTACACTTATTAGGTTTTTAGCAATAGTAGGTACATGAGAACATTACTCACAATGTTTGTCTCTACCATTGGAAGCTAATGTGTCATTCCTTGTTTGTACTTCAAGTCTATTCTTTGGACTTTCCGAATCAGATAGAAGAGCAATGTTGCCTACAACTTGATTTGAACATCCTGAATCTATGAACAAAAAATGATCATCTTCTTTACCTTCTTTATGACTTAAATTCATAAGAAGCAATGAGTCTTCATGTGGTTGATATGAATAATTTTTGAATTCCCTTCTATTATAGCCTCTATTGTTATTGTTGAAGTTGTGTCCAAGTTTACCTCTATTGTTGCCATATCCACCTCTTCCATGTCCTTTTAGGGACTTCCCATTGAACCAACAATTCTGAGTGTTTTGGTTGGTAGTATTGCATATGGAACCAGGTTGAAAATTTTGACCTTTGGCTTTGTCATGATTTGGTCCTTTCTTCTTCCCTTTTCACTTGCTCTTAATTGCAAAGTTGTCTTTGGAAGTCTCCTCTTCATCTTCTTCCTTCTTCTTGCCTTTCATCTTCTTATCCGTCTTCTCTACAAATAGAGCACTAGTTGAATTACGATGATACGAGTTACCTTCCTTTATGCTATTGTTGACCTCTTGATTTCAGAAGTCATTGAAGGAAGTGAAGAGATATCAGAAATGTAGCTTGTATATGTATGTAGATTACAGATGGAAATTCTTGTATAATGGATATAGATAATCATTAGAGAGTCAATAATGTAAAGAAATGACGAGAGAGTCATTACAAGTCAAGAGTCCATGTGATAGATGTGTAGAGAGTCATCTTCCTCACTTAGCATTGACTCTTTCTCTCATTTCTCTCAGCCTCATCAAGTGGATCAGGAAATCTTTTGTACACATCTAATCTAGAAAGTAACCAAGCTATGTTCAAAGTTTCATGGTCTAATCCCTTTCAGGTTATGTGTATGATGAATAGGAACATGTATGTGTAAAGTCTGCAAGTAGAACTCTTAGAGTCGCACACTTTTTTGTGTTAGAGTTTTGCTTGGATCTCAGTGCACAATGTAAAGTTTTTATAAATGAGCATTCAAAATCTAAGTTAGGAGGTAAGGAAGCTATGGCTAAAAGCATTTAGCAAAACAGAGTTTTAATGGTGCGTTTGAAGATCTAATCAATGTTACGGTTGCAAAAATGTAGCATGGAGATATTTGCATCATTAGATTGAAGACATTTGAAGCTAGGTGGAGGTAATGAAGTTAAATTCTGAAGCAAACTTCTTGAGGAAGAAGAAACTTCACACAGAGAAGTGTTTGTGAATGATTTTGTAAATCATGGTAATATTTATGTAAACTTTGGTCTATGATTGATATAGAAGTGTTCTTAAATCAATATAAATCAAACATTCAGAGATTAAGAGGTCTCCAACAGTGGTAGTGGAGCAAAAGGTGCAATATAAAGAGAAGAAAAGACCATTTGAAGTCTGGATTGTTGCAGACATTGGAGTTTTCTCAAATTGAAGGTGGACAAGATTAAAGTTTTGAAGGCAATCTAAAGAAGTCTGAAGATTGAGCTCGAAAGGATCTGAAAGATTAAAGCTTTACATTAAAGGTACAAAGCATATTCATTTATCCTAACATTTGCAAAAGACAAAGATCAAAGATAGGAGAAAGCTTGCAGATTGATAAGCTAGATAGGGAAAACTATCCAGCTTGGTTCATGATGATGGAGGCACACCTCATGAGCAAAGATTTGATGGCACTCATTACACGAGAATAAGAAAAGCATGTGTTTGAAGATCCTAGTGTTCCAACTAGGGAAGAGCTTGCAAGTTTGAAGAACTGGATGAAGGTGGATGCTCTAGCTAGGAGCATCATTTACATGGTTGTAAATGATTATCCTCTACCTTATATTAGAGGATTAAAAAGTGCAATAGCTGTGTGGAATTGTTTGGAAGAGCATTTTTAAAATACAACCAACTCAAGGAAGTCCTCATTATGGGCTTAGTTCACAACCTTCAAGAAGAAGATCTCACAATCAATTTCTGATTATGTGGCAAGAATGAAGGATATTGCAGATAGCTTGGGAGCAGTAGATGAAGATATTGAAGAGGACAAGTTGGTAAGACAAGTACTTACAGTTCTGATGGGAGATGAGAAATGGAAGCCTTTCATATTGTCCATAGAATTGTCATTAGATCATTTTACTCTTGATCTTAATCAATTCCTAAAAACTTGATAAGTGTAGGACAAATTGTGGAGAAAGGATATGAAGTCAGATTCACAAAGTGTCGTGTTAATGTGCAAGATCCAAATCTGGGATATAGAAGTATCATTACAGGTCAAAAGGAAGGAAGGATTTTTACTCTCAAGGTCCAAGGCAATGTGGGACATGCATTGTTTACTTATGGAAGTCAAAAGATGTCTGAGTTAGACCTATGGCATAACAGGCTAGGTCATTTTAATGAGAGAGCCATAAAAGAAATGTAAAAGAATGATGTAGTGCTAGGATTGCCAAATGTTGACGATCAACACATGGTATACAAGTGTGAAGCTTTTCAATTAGGTAAAGCTCACAGAAGTTCATACAATAAACGAGGATACATGTATTGGAAATTGCTTCAATTGGTTCATACAGATGTGTGGGGTCCTTCAAGGGACTATAGCATAAATGGAGCCATATATTATGTGTTGTTTATTGATGATGCAACAAGATGGATTACATTTTCTGTAATCAAGGACAAATCTCAAGTGTTCAAGACATTCAAACATTATCATGCCTATGCAGAAAGGATTATAGGACAAAAGCTCAAGAGGTTGAGATCACATGGCGGGGGGATATTTTTCTAAAGAGTTTGATGATTATTTGTGGAATGCAGGTATAAAAGGAGAAGTAACTTGCAGGTACTCCCCTCAACAAAATGGAGTTGCAAAAAGAGGAAATAGAACTCTTGTAGAGTTTTCAAGATCAATGATGAAAGAGAAGAATTGTCCCAACTACTTGTGGGCAAAAGCTATCAACACAAAAAGATACCTTGTGAATAGGTTACCTTGCAAAGATTTGCATGGTAGAACATCTTATGAAGCATGGTGGGGTAAGAAACCTACTCTTGATCATTCTAAGGTATCTGTATGTTTGGCATATGCTTATGTTCCTTCTCAATTAAGACATAAGCTAGACCTTAAAGCAGAGAAGTATGTGTTTCTTGGGTATGATGATAGAGAGATGGGATACATATTGTGGAGTCCATCTACAGAACAATTTCTTGTTACAAAAGATGTTACATTTGATGAGCAAAGCAATTGGTTTATAGGGTCAAAAAATGATTATGCAGATTTTGAAGAAATACAAAGGAAAGGGAAGACAAAAGTAAAGGTGTATGAAGAAGATATTGAGGATGATGATTGTAAAAGTAAATTGTAGGGCAATAATGAAGAGAGGCCAAGATTTGATCCAGAATCAAATGAGGCGGAGACTTCAAGAAGTGTAGAGTTCAAAAGATCTTTGAGAGAAATAAAGGAACCTATCAGGTATATTTATGATACGTCTTTCTTAAGAACAAAAGATTATGCTTATATTGTGAAGACAGAAGAAAATTCAACCACATACGAAGAAGCTAAAGGAAAAAAGAATTGGGAGAAGGCAATGCAAGAAGAGTATGATGCTCTACTTGAGAATGAGACATGGGAATTGGTGCCAAGACCAAAGAAGGAGAAGGTAATTGGATGTAAGTCGGTGTACAAGACAAAGACGTTTGCAAATGGTGAGGTTTCAAGGTAAAAAGCTAGACTTGTGGTTAAAGGTTATGCCTAAACTTATGGGGTAGATTATGATGAAACCTTTATTCCAGTTGCTAAGATGTCTATAATTAGAACTTTAATTGTTATTGCTGCTTGTAAAGGATGGAAGTTGTCACAATCAGATGTGAAGAATGCATTTTTGAATAGTTATATTGTAGATGAGGTGTATATGGAGCAACTAGAGGGTTTCATGGACTCAATTGGATCAGATTATGTATGTAAGCTCAATAGAGCTTTATATGCTTTGAAACACGCCCCAGGAGCATGGAATTACACGCTCGTTAAGCTCTTGAATGAATGTGGATATCAAGCTTCAATTGCAGATAGTAGCTTGCTAGTGAAGGCAAGTGAAGATGGGTTTATATATATATATATATATATATATATATATATATATATATATATATATATATATATATATATATATATATATATATGTGTGTGTGTGTGTGTGTGTGTGTGTGTGTGTGTGTGTGTGTGTATTTATGTTGATGATATTATTGTCAGAGGTACAGATGCTCAAGGAATCAATGAGCTTAAGAAGCAAATAGAAAAGGAGTTTAAGATATGTGATTTGGGAAACTTATCTTATTTCTTAAGAATGCTGATTGTGTATACTCAACATGAAGTATATGTTACATAAGAGAGATACTTGAAGAATCTTCTAGTCAAGTTCAACATGGAAGATTGCAAGCCTTCAACCACACCATTGGAGGTTAATCATAAGTTGAGTAGATATGGAAGAGAAGAGTTTAATGACATGAAGAAATATCAGATTTTGGTAGGTAATTTAATCTATGCTACCTTGATAGGACCAGACCTATCATATGTAGTTGGTGTCTTATCACAATTTATGCATTGTCCAAGGAAAACTCATTGCATTGCAGCTCAAAGGCTACGTAGATATATCAAAGGAACCTTGAGTGAAGGTTTGTATTATGGTTTTACTTCTCACATAAGAATCAAAGTGTTTAGTTATGCAAATTGGGTAGGTAATTCAGATGATAGAAGGTCTACTCATGGTTATCTCTATTATATTGGAGATAAGTTAGTTTCTTTGTGCTCAAAGAAGCAACATACACTTGCTTTGTCATCCATAGAAGCTGATTATAAAGGAATGGTAGAAGTTGCAGAAGAAGTGATATGGTTGAAGACCTTATTGAAGAGTTTTGGAGCTGATCAGAGTACTCCAATTATTTTTGGAGACAACATGAGCTCATTATATTTGGCAGCTAATCCTATTTTTCATGCCATGACTAAACACATAGAGATTCAGTATCATTTCTTGAGGGAAAAGTTACGTGAAAAAGAGATTGAAGTATTGTATAAACCAACAAAAGAGCAGGTTGCAGATATGTTGACAAAGATCTTAGATGGACCTAAGCTACAGAAGTTCAAAGAGATGGCAAGAATAAAGAAGAATGGTATCATCACAATAAGTGATTGAGGTGAAGCTGTTGGAACAAAACAATCCCTAATTGTCGATTATGAAGAACTTGAAGCAAGTCAGAAATCAAAATGAAGTCAAAGACATCATTGAAGGAAGTGAAGAGATCTCAGAGATGTAGCTTGTATACATATGTACATTACAGATGGAAATTCATGTATAATGGATATATAGATAATCATTATAATGATAAGAAAAAATGTAATAGACATGAGCTGAGTCTAGAATCATATGATATGTCAATGATATAAGAAAATGAATGAGAGAGTCGTTAGAAATCAAGAGTCCATATGATAGATCTGTAGAGAGTCATCTTTGTGAGTTAGCGTCGAGTCTTTCTCTGAATTCTCTTAGCCTGATTAAGTGGATCAAGAAATCTTTTGTACACATCTAATCTAGAATCTTATCAAACTATGTTCAAAGTTTCATGGTCTAATTTCTTTGAGGTAGTGTGTTTGATGAATAGGAACATGTATATGTAAAGTCTACAGGTAGACCTCTCAATGTCGCACACTTTTTTGTGTAAAATTTTTGCTTGGATCTCAGAGAATAGTGTAAATTTTTTATAAGTGAGCATTCAAAATCTAAGTTAGGAGTTAAGGAAGCTATGTCTTAAGCATTCAGTTAAACGGGACTTTTGCTGTGAGAAATCTGTTGCGAACATTTGTTTTAGGTAGGGTACAAGTTTCAAATTATGTAAATACCTTTGGAAAGTCTTCAAAAACTTCAAGAAGGCTCATATTATTCATAAAATATAGCCAAAATACCACGTGAGTTTTAGAACATGGTGAGTCAAATTAGTGAGTCACAAGGGAGCTGCAGTGCTGTCCTAGTGGAAGGTCGATGTGGCTAGTTCTCAAAGTCCATCAATACTTTGCTTATTTGAGTACTTGAGTCATGTACTACCTCCAGCCAAGTGTCTACCATGAATTTATATGTATTAGGAAGGTTTTAGATTAGTTCCTCATGCTATAAAAAGAGGGGAGAAGTCGTGATCTTGTGAGAAGTCCAAGAGAGTCATATGTGTATCTCTATGCTGCTGTAGTTTTGTATGAAGGGATTGTAGAGCTTGTATCTCCCTCATTATATATCCAAATTACATGTTTAATAGCTCATTTCAAAGCTTGTACTATCTCCTTTTACATTGGCAATTTTCATAATCATTGGATTTTGACCTGAGAGTAGTATTCTCTGCACGTAGTGTCTATTCTCGGGTTTCACCCCTGCTGAAGTTCTCCATTAAACCTCAAACTTGCAGAGGTAATATCACCTTGTCTATTTATCCAAATTAAGTGTTCTTTGGTTTATTGGAAAGTTCTTGGTCTCTAGTATATGTGGTTAAAACAGTTTTAAAAAATTCTAAGCCATTAGAGAACACTAAGCTCTGCAAGCATGACTGGTTTTCTATGATGAAGTTTGTGAGAAGGTCAACTTATTCCTAGGGTGTTCCACCTAGTTCTAGCTATATTTTGGAGGTCAATAAACTCCAACATTGGTATCAGAGCAAGGAATTGAAGCTTGGAGAAGGTTATAATACCTTGATGAAGAATTTGAAGCTATTGGAGCAGCGGTTCATCATCGACACTACACAAAGGTAGAAGAAGATAGCAAGGAAGCATCTCAAGCATCATTCAAGCAAAGAAAGGTGCATAAACTTTATTACAAAGATAAATCTCATACTTCTTCTTATCACACATATCCAAAAGGAAGAATTTTAGTATTTACACAATGGGCGATCAACATGCACAAATAGAGAAGCTTGATAAGAACAAATATCAAGCATGGGGATTTAGAATCACAACATACTTGCAAGGTAGAGGCTTGTATGGTTTGATTGATGGAACATATATCAAACCTATATTACTAGAGGATCCAAACCAGCAACAATTGAGGGAGTTTAGACTTTGGAATGAAAGAGACAAAAGGGTTATATTCTTTTTATCACAAAATATTCAAGATTCAATGGTAGGACACATACAAGATCTAGACACAAGTAGAGATGTTTGGCTTGCATTGGAAAGGTTGTATGCTATAGGTACAAGAGCAAGGAATATTCAACTCAAAAATGAGTTGAATAACATAAAGAAAGATACAAGGACATCGGTCAATGATTACTTGTTGAGGGTTAAAGAGATTGCAGATCAACTAGGATCAATTCAAGCTCATGTGGAGGATGACAACTTGGTTGCACATACTCTCAACAGACTCAAGGGTGATGAGAGATGGAAACCATTCATTACTTCAGTTTATGTTAGAGGAGATTTACCAGACTTTGATCAGCTTGTTGCTCTTATGGTCACGGAGGAGATGAATCTAAATGGCTCTAGTTCAAATAAAAAAGGATCTCAAGGACAAGCTCCTTATGTAGGATCATCAAGAGGTGGAAAGAGAGGAAGAAGAGGTTCAAATAGAGGTCAAGGAAGAAGGAGCTATGATCAAGGGACTTCGAGTGGCTTCTTCAACACAAGAGGAAGAGGAAGATCAAGCGCTATAGGTATGAGAGGCTACTACAACTACAATCAAAGACAAAGGAGTGAAGATAACAACAATTGCTATATATGTGGAAGGTATGGAAGCTATGCCAAAGATTGTTATCAAAATGAAAATAATCAAGGTGGTAATCGAAGAGGAGGCTATTCAAGAAGAGGTAAACAACAAGGAAATTATGGAGTTGAAGGTAAAAGTGATGATTATGATTCTCTTCTTATGATGACTGTAGAAACTAAGATGAATTACAATAGTGATGTATGGTATGTAGATAGTGGTTGCTCTAACCATATGTCACATGATGCTTCATGGTTTTCTAATATGCATAATCCTTCATGTAAAGGTCATGTTGAAACACGAGATGATACAACACATAAGATTATGCAGGTTGGAGATGTTGTTATGCAAGATAAGAGCAAGACAAATTGCTTAAAGGATGTACTTTATGTGCCAACGATCACTAAGAATTTGATGTCAATTGTTCAAATGGTAGAAAAAGGTTTGCAAATAAGATTTAATCGTGCAGGTTGCTTCATTGAGGATCCAAAGCAAAGGAGGTTAATTGCTAGTGGTAAAAAACAAGGTAGATTGTTTACATTCAAGGTAAACCCAAATCATACAAACTATTTCTCTTATGGTATGGATCAAATAGCAGAGCTTGATCTATGGCACAAAATGATTGGACACATGAATGTACACAGGTTAAAGGAGCTATCAAAAAGGAGGATTGTTGAAGGATTACCTGATCTTACTAAGCAACATATGGTGCATCTTTGTGAAGCATGTCAAATGGGTAAGCAGAGTAGATAGCCTTTCAAGCATTCAAGCTATGTAAGCAGTGGATTGCTAGATCTTATACATACAGACGTATGGGGTCCTACTAAAGAGGCATCCTTGGCTGGTAATAAGTACTATGTATCATTCATTGATGATCATAATAGAATGACATTTGTGTATTTCATTAAACATAAGAGTGAAGTCTTTGATTGTTTCAAAAATTTTAAATCATTTGTCGAGAAGCAAACAGGAAGATATGTAAAGAAGCTAAGATCTGATGGAGGGGGAGAGTATTTCTCTCAAGCTTTTATTGATTTTTTGTACAATGAAGGTATCAAAAGAGAAGTTACATGCACGTATACTCCACAACAAAATGGAGTCGCAGAAAGAAGAAACATAATCATAGCAGAAGCATCTAGAAGCATGCTAAATGATATGTGTTTGCCTAATTCTTTTTGGGCTGAAGCTGTTAGCACAAGTGTGTACATTATGAATAGAGTACCTACTGCTGGAGTTCATCATTTAGTATTTGGTTGTGTATGTTATGTACATGTACCTAGTGAATTGAGATCAAAACTTAATGTGAAATCTGAAAAGTGTATATTTATTGGTTATGCAGATACTCAAAGAGGATATAGATGTTATAATCCTCATACCAATAAGGTGGTTGTTTCAAGAGATGTAAATTTTGATGAATCACTTTCATGGTATGTAGATAAGAAAATTTTGCAGGTCATAAATGGAGATGAAGAAGATACAGGTGAAGGAGATGAGTGCTTACCTGAGCCCACAAGAAGTTTAAGTGATGAGAAAAGTGGTTTGGATGAAGAAAGAGAGCTACCTTTCAATGGAAGATTAAGGCAAGAGTCACCTCTAAGTGTTAAAAGTAAAGGTAAACTCAAACTTGTTGAAGTTAATGATGAAGGAGAGGAAATTAGTGATGTATGTGAGTATGGAGAATCATCAAAGGTTCCTAATAAGAAAGGAAGAGCATCTACATTGGAGGTAAGAAGAACTTCAAGAGTGAGTAAGCAACCTCAAAGGTATACTTATGAATCTTTCATGAATACTCATTATGCTTTTATGACAAAAGTTGAGTAGGAAAATGAACCCACATGTTATGATGAGGCAAAAGGAGATGAAAAGTTGGAGAAAGCAATGAGAGAAGAAATGGAAGCACTAAAGGATAACAAGACTTGGAATTTAGTTCCAAAGACACCAAAACAAAAGGTAATTTGTTGCAAGTGGGTTTTTAAGATTAAAAGAAATAGTGATGGTAGTGTGTCAAGATATAAGGCTAGACTTGTAGCAAAAGGATATAATCAAACTCAAGGATTGGACTATGAGAAAACATTTAGTCCAGTAGCAAACATGGCAACGGTGAGAACTTTGTTGGCTTTAGCTGCAAGTAAAAGGTGGAATATATATCAACTCGATATAAAGAATGCCTTTCTTAATGGTGAGTTAAATGAAGAAGTGTATATGTCACAACGAGATGGTTATGCGGATGCAAAATGTCATAATCATGTATGCAGGTTAAAGAAGGCATTGTATGGTCTTAAATAGGCACCAAGGGCATGGAATGCAAGGTTGGTAAAGTATCTTATGCTACAAGGATACACAGCGAGTCATGCTGATCCTTCACTTTATGTAAAACATGTAGATGACATGTGTGTCTATGTATGCATTCATGTGGATGACTTGTTGATTACAGGGAATGATGCAAAAGCAATTGAAGAGATAAAAGGTAATTTAGGAAAAGAATTTAAAAATTTCAGATCTTGGTTTGCTTAGATACTTTCTGGGGATTGAAATTGTGTATAGCGATGAAGGTATGTGGTTGATACAAAGAAAGTATATATGTGATATGCAGAAAAGGTTTGGTATGGAGGAATGTAAATTTGTTTCTACTCCAATGGAATGTAATGTAAAGTTGAGTGCAAAGGAAGGTGATGAGTTGCATGATATGAATGCATATAGATCCATGGTAGGATCTTTGATTTATGCAATAAAAACTAGACCTAATATATGCTATGCAGTGGGAGTATTGTCACAGTTTATGCATGAACCTAGAGTACCTCATATGCATGCAACGAAAAGAGTGCTTAGGTATTTGAAAGGTACCATGAACGAAGGATTATTTTATAGTCATGATGCTGATCTAACTCTTAAAGTATTTAGTGATGCAGACTGGGCTGGAAACAAAGATGATAGAAGATCCACAAGTGGATATGTGGTAATAGCAAGAAACAAGACACTAACATGGAGTTCAAAGAAACAGTCTGCAGTTGCTTTATCTTCTACAGAGGCTGAGTATAAAGGTTTAGCATTGGCTAGTACTGAGGTTATGTGGTTTAAAAAGTTGTTTCATGACTTGAATGTGCAGGTTGATGTACCACTGATATACGGGGATAACTTGAGCAACATTCATATGACCTCAAATCCTATTTTTCATGCCAGAACAAAACATATAAAGGTTCACTATCATTATGTTCGAGAGAAGGCCATAAACAATGAAGTACAAGTTTCTTTTGTGGGAGCAAAGGATCAAGTTGCAGATATCTTCACCAAATCCTTGGATGGAACAAAGCTTCAAAGATTCAACTATATTCTTGGCATGAAGGAAATACCCTTTGAAACTTGAGGGGGAGAATGTTGCGAACATTTGTTTTATGTAGGGTACAAGTTTCAAATTATGTAAATACCTTTGGAAAGTCTTCAAATACTTCAAGAAGGCTCATATTATTCATAAAATATAGCCAAAATACTACGTGAGTTCTAGAACATGGTGAGTCAAATTAGTGAGTCACAAGGGAGCTGCAGTGGTGTCCTAGTGGAATGTCGATGTGGCTAGTTCTCAAAGTCCATCAATACTTTGCTTATTTGAGTACTTGAGTCATGTAATACCTCCACCCAAGTGTCTACCATGAAATTAGATGTATTACGAAGGTTTTAGTTTAGTTCCTCATGATATAAAAAGAGGGGAGAAGTCGTGATCTTGTGAGAAGTCCAAGAGAGTCATATGTGTATCTCTACGCTACTGTACTTTTGTATGCAGAGATTGTAGAGCTTGTATCTCCCTCATTATATATCCAATTTCATGTTTAATAGCCCATTTGAAAGCTCGTACTATCTACTTTCATAGTGTCAATTTTCATACTCATTGAAGGTGTGAGCTGAGAGTAGTACTCTCTGCAAGTAGTGTGTATTCTCGGGTTTCACCCCTGCTGAAGGTCTCCATTAAACCTCAAACTTGCAGAGGTCATATCTCCTTGTGTATTTATCCAAATTGAGTGTTCTTTGGTTCATTAGAACACTCTTAGTTTCTCGTATATGTGGTTAAAACACTTTTAAAAAATTCTAAGCCAGTAGAGAACACTAAGCTCTACAAGCATGACTGGTTTTCTATGATGAAGTTTGTGAGAAGGTCAACTTATTCCTAGGGGGTTCCACCTACTTCTAGCTATATTTTGGAGGTCAATAAACTCCAACAAAATCAACTTGAGAAGTTGACTATGTCAAAGTTGAATGTTTAGAATGAAAGTTTTTGACATACCTTTGATCCTAGTGATCAAATCAGAGTTTTAATGGTTCTTTTTAAGATCTAATCAATGTTATGGTTGTGCAAAGGTAGCATGGAAGAAATTTGAAGCTATGTGTAGTTAATGAAGTTAAGTTCTAAAGCAGACTTCTTGAAGAAGAAGAAACTTCACACAAAGAAGTGTTTGTGAATGATGTTGTAAAATCATGGTAATATTTGTATAAATTTTGGTCTATGATTGATATAGAAGTGTTCTTAAATCAATATAGATCAAACATTTGGAGATTAAGAGGTCTCCAGCACAATCACCTCTCCTGGATGCTCACTGATCCGCAACCTCCTTCACCTTGGTAACAAACTTTTAGGTGTCTTCTTCATTTAGTTGAGCTTTTTCCAAAGATGATTCATTCTTGCTTTGGTGCTAGCAGAAAAGAAAGTCTTGAGGGCATCCCAAATCTCTTGAGATGTCTTGCATCGTCTAATATGTGGTAATAGACAGTTAGAGATAGAGTTTAGTATGTACGACCTTGCTTGCGCATCCCTTGCAGGCCCTCCTTTGGATCTTGGAATAGGCATAGCTTCATCACCTCCTACAATCCCATAAAGATTTCTACCTTGCAAATAGGCCTCCATTCTGATTTTCCAAGCCCTGTATTTGTGTCGATCAAGCTTCTCGATCAATTGAGGGTAAGCCGTCACCCATCTTGATCGAGCTCTGATACCACTGAAAGAAATTGGAGAAGCTTGAAGGAGGTAGAAAATTGAGTTTTGAAGTGACAAAGTTTGGTCCAGCCAACCAACACAACACCAACCCTTGAGCTTATGGAGACTCAAACAGACCTTAGAGGCATGTGATAAGTGCAATAAAATGCACTCTGTACTTTGGAGCATCAAGGAGAAAGAGTCAATACAAAACAAATAGGTTGGCATATCGATTAGCTCAAAAAACTTACTATCTATGGAAGAGACAATGAACTTCAAATGCTTATAGTGACGAGCATAAATCCTTTTATGGGAGTGATACACATAATGTTTCATGTATATAATTCACAAAAGTATAAGGAATAACCAAAATATGCTATAGGAATGAATCAAACACTCAAGGGTGGTACCTCCTATTTTTCAGGAATACGTAGAGATTGACCACGAGATAGAAAAACTGAGATTTCTCCTAATCTACGAAATGAAATGCTATGTCAATTCACAAGACTAAACTAGACACTAATATGTTTCCAATAAGCCATGTTTCATCCAATTTGGAGCTCTGTAGAAAGAGCAGTATCCTCTCCAAGATTAATGTTGGCAAAGAAGATGATGCAAAGAAAGGAAGGAGCAAGACAATGATGGTCACAAGTGTATGTATATTGCTTCCATGTATTGTACAAGTGTTTTGAAGTATTTATGTAGACTTTATAAGTGATCCATGAATTATACAAGTGGATTTGAATTCAAATGAAGGTGGGAATGGTTTTTAGATGGAATCAATTCACTTTCCTACAATCTTGGAAAAGTGAAGATCTAGTTTGATCTAGTTTCACATGATTGATTGATTGATTGTTTGAATGCAACTCAACCACCACAAATTCGTGGAATTCGTGCTCTCTCTTTCTAATTTTACATGTGTAAATCTCCATGCTTTTAAAATGGTAGAATATCCATGAAAAATCTTATTTAAAAGATACAATAAATGAGCATAAGTAAAAGAACTCTCCAACGGATATAACTTGGTCGTAATCCAAGCAATAGCTTTTTGATGTAGATCAAATCCACCTCAAGCATAGTGCAAGCTTGATGTTCCAACAGGTACCTCATATGAACTCTCTAGCTTTTGGCCTTGGCTATCCCTGAGCTAGGAACTTTTCGTTCCTTCAGGCAAGTACATCTCTGAAATATAACATGGAATGGGGAATTTAGGCCTTCTATGTGATGCCATTTGGGCACACAAATGCCCTTGCTATGTTTCAGCAGTTGCTGTGTAAGATATTTAAGGAATTTATGTGAAAGACTTTAGAAACCCAAATGGATGATTTATGAGCACATTCCCACATATGATGAAACCACATGCTAGAGCTAAGCTAGATATTTCAGGAATGTAGAGAGTAAGGATTATGTAGGAACCGAGAAAAATATGTATTCATGATACAACTATAAACATTTTTGGGCCAAATTCCTTCAAAAAATGGAATATCAACCAATCAAGCTACAATTAGAGTGATTTTGAAATTGTGTCGACATAATAAGACTATAAGGGAAGTACAAGACTTCATTAACCATTGTGTCTACTATATAAGATTTATACATGTGTACTTGATAGTAGCCAAATCATTGGATAATCTATTGAAAAACTTTGAAAGGACCAAAAATGCAAAAAATCCTTTTACGAATGCAAAAGACATTTGTGCCTAGTGTCAATAATTAAACCCTTAACTAGAGAAAATCATTTCATGTTCATGTTGATGCATCTAATTTCACTATTGAATGTGTGTAGGCACAACCCATAGGTAAAGTACTACCAAACTCTATTGGTGGATGCAAAGTGAAGCTCTATCATCAAACCCTTATGGAGACATGCTTATACGCCTGAATAGATCTAAGAAACATAAAGAAAAGGAACAAAGGATTGTTGATATATTTAGGTAGTGATGTGTGTGAACACACTAGGACTACCGGGGCACTTTTTTCCCTCTTTAGGAGGTTTTTTTCCCCCGGCTTGTATATACGACTATTGCCCTAATGGGCTACTTATCTTTGTACATTCTCTAGTAATACATTCAGTATTGTGTGTTTGTGCTCCAAGCTTCTTCTTCTTCCTTGTGCTGTTCGGGTGCTCCTGCAGACCTCTAACTCCAACAATTGGTATCAGAGCAGGTCGTCGCTTCATCTAGGGCGTCATCGACACTCTTCCGTTTGCAGTCTCAGAATCGCACGAATTTTGGTGAGCATACTCAACCTGTTTTCGAGATCAAAACAGCTTCACTTTGTGGTGCCGAAATCGCGGTCTAAGCTCGTTTCGGCCTCCAAACGCACTATCGTAGTGCTTGTGTAGGCTATTTCGTCTTTTTGTGCCAAAGGTATATGCAAGTTTCTATTCGCTAGTTTAAGCATCTTGAAGTCTGCTACAGGTCTAGCAGAACTCATTTGGGCAGTTCTGTTCAACTTTTTGAGATACAATCAATTTTCTGCATTAAGGTATTTTAGTCACCGGCCATGGCTGAAAGCAGTGATGTATTCTGTATGTTGGCTGTTAAGGATAAGTTGGATGGTACCAACTACCCATTATGGGCTTATATGATGCGACATGTTTTGGTTGCAAAAGGATTGTGGAACATTGTGCAGGGTGTTGAAAGACGTCCTGTTACACCTGTAACGACAGGTACTACAAATACAGGTGCTAGAGCTGATGAAGATGGTGTCGAAGATGATATTCCGCAGATTCCCGTTTGTGCTGCTGTTTCTATTGCACCTACTGTAGAGAAAATTTGTTGGGATGGCAAAGATGCCCAAGCACATGCATTGATAGCTTTGTCTGTCAAACGTGCCATTATTCCTCATATTCGCTCTTGCAGAACAGCTAGGGATGCTTGGGATACACTTACCACATTGTACCAAGCTAGGAATGAGGCTCGTGTTGCTTACCTCCGAAAAAAGTTGGAGAGTGAGCACATGAATGAAGGTGATTCTATGGACAGTTTCCTAACGAAGATCAAAGATTTGAAGGAACAGTTGATTTCTAGTGATGAGGTTATACCAGATAGCTCACTTGTGCAGACCGTTCTGAATGGTCTTCCTGATTCATATAAGAGTTTTGCTTGTACTCTTCGGTTGATGATGAAAGGCAATCCGAATGCCTTATCATTTGAGGAGTTAGTCTCTGTTCTGTTGCAGGAAGATCAGTCCAGGCAGAACAGGTCCATTATGCGTGTTGCGGATCAAGCTTTCCTGGCTAGTCAGAAGGGCAAAGGAAAATGGAGCTCTTCTACTAGTAAGCAGAAATCTGCAAATGCTGCACATTCAAAGAACCAGGATAAAGATGAGAAGAAATCAGAAAAGCAGAAATTGTTTTGCAAGTACTGTAAAGGGAATGATCATATCATAAAGAACTATCCAAAACTAGCTGCAAAAGAGGCAAAGAAAAAGGAGGCTGGAATGGTTGTCGCAGAAGCCTCTACACCAAAAACAGAGTCTGCTAATCTTGTGGAGGAAAAAGAATGGGCGTTTACTACTGTTTGCAATTTTGACCCATCTTCTTATGAGCAGTGCATGTATGTAGTGGACTCAGATGTTTGGTACTTTGACAGTGGGCCGACCGAACATATACCTCGCAGCACAATTTCTTCTCTTCACTCGAGCCTGCCCCTACAGGGAATACTGTCACATGCGCCAACAACTCCTCTTATCCTGTTATGGGAGTTCATAAGATCATTCTGACTACTACTGATGGTAGTTCTTTCACCTTGTCAGATGCCTTATTTGTGCCAGGGATCAAGAAGAATCTGTTATCAGTTTTTACATTAGCCAAGATTGGTTTGGTTGTGAAATTCCTTGATGACAGGTGTACAGTTCATGATC
Source organism: Ceratopteris richardii (assembly GCA_020310875.1). Classification (NCBI taxonomy): domain Eukaryota; kingdom Viridiplantae; phylum Streptophyta; class Polypodiopsida; order Polypodiales; family Pteridaceae; genus Ceratopteris; species Ceratopteris richardii. The sequence continues at coordinate 83,878,481 of CM035408.1, read as the reverse complement.
TATCAAATGGCGATGTGATTATTGCTTCTGGCATTTTATGTCGTGGGCTGTATAAGCTCATAGACTATGAAAGATCTGTGAATGATTCGGCATGTGCAGTTCATGATTCTCAGGCTATGTCAGATGCAAAGCTTTGGCATGCACGCTTTGGTCATCTGAATTTTGCTAGTTTGCTACCCCTGCAAAAATCTGATATGGTGTCTTCTTTGGCACCTAGAAAACATGTATGTGAAGGCTGTATTTTGGGCAAAATGGAGCGTTCCTCCTTTCCAAAAGATGGTTCAGTTCGTGCTACACAGAAATTGCAGCTTGTACATAGTGATGTTTGTGGTCCTATGCAGACACCCTCTTTTGGGAATTACCTTTACTTCGTGACTTTCATTGATGATTTTTCTAGGCATGCATGGGTATATCCACTCAAAGCAAAGTCGGAAGTGTTCATGTGCTTTAAACAGTTTTTGGTTTTGGCTGAAAATCTGTCAGCATGTAAAATGGGCACCCTCCGTTCTGATCGAGGGGGGGAATATATGTCTTCTGATTTTAATGCATTTCTGGCTGAACGTGGGATAAAACACCAGTGTACAGTGTCGTATTCACCTCAACAAAATCGAGTTGCTGAACGAAAGAACAGGTCACTCATGGAGATGGCGAGGTGCATGGTGAAGAGTTAGGCTTTACCACATAGTTTCTGGCTTGAGGCTGTCATGTGTGCAGCATATGTATTGAATAGGTGTCCCACTAAAGCACTGTAGTCTATCACTCCATATGAGGCTTGGCATGACCGCAAGCCATCTGTTGCTCATCTGCATGTTTTTGGTTGTTTGGCAAATGCATTAGTGCTTGAACAACATCGTAGAAAATTGGATGATAAGGTAGTAAAATGTATTTTTGTTGGGTACAGTTCTGAAAGTAAAGGCTATTGTCTGTATCATCCACAGACTAAACGCATTCTGGTTAGCCGTGATGTTGTCTTTGTGGAAGATGTTATTCAGCCATTGCTTTCATGTACTAAGGAGACATCTGTTAGCTCCAAAGACATTTATGATACGTTGATGCCTCTTTTTACAGGTGGACAGTCTTGTGTTGGTCCTAATGAGGCAACTTCTCAGCCTTTGCAGGTTTCATATGATGATGCAGATCATTCTATTTCTGATGCAGATTTACATGATGCACTTGTTGATGAGAGAGCTGATATTGAGCATGCAAAAACTATGCCAAAATGGCTGGTGCAGACTTTGTGTGACAGCAAATTAGATGCACCTTTGTCATATCGTACTCGTTCAGGCTCTCATAGTGCCTCCTTTGCATCAGATTGCTATGCTATGGCTGTGTCTAGTCTTTGTGATGAGAATGAGCCTGTTTCTTTTGATGAAGCACAGAATTCAGAAAATTGGATGGCTACCATGCAATCTGAATATGACGCTATAATGAAGAATGGTACATGGTCTTTATGTGACTTGCCTCTGGGCAAGAAGGCCATTGGCACTAAGTGGGTATACAAGCTGAAGCGTAAACCTGATGGTATAGTTGACAAGTATAAGGCTAGTCTTGTTGCAAAGGGTTATGTGCAGGAAAGAGGCATTGATTTTGATGAGACCTTTGCACCTACATGCCGTATGACTACTGTTCGGAGCATTTGTGCACTTGCAGCCCATCATGGTTGGAATGTACATCAGTTGGACATTAAAACAACATTTCTGAATGATGACTTGCATGAAGAAGTGTATGTTTTTCAGCCCCGTGGCTTTGTGCAGAAAGGGCATGAAAACTAGGTGTGCAGGTTAAAGAAGGCATTATATGGTTTAAAGCAAGCATTATAATAGGGACATGTAAAGACATGGGATGATATTGAGAACAAATATAATATACATTTGGGAGATGTCACATTAAGAGGTCTTAGATTAAAGGGTGTTAAAAAAATGTGTTGCATGTGACAACCATCATTTAAAGAAGTGGATCTTAGTAGGTCAAATGGTTGAAAGAGGTTAAGTGGCAATGTTCAATGATCAATAATTTTCTATTGAAGGTCCAAAGCAAGAATACAAACTCGTAAGAAGAGGAAAAAGCTAAGGATATTGCAAAGATTGGTTCCTCTCACAAAAGAATTGGCCGCTTCAACTTACAAACAATGAGGGATATCCAAAAGAAAGGATTAATGAGTTTCTACCTCATTTTACATCTCAAAATCTGTAAATTTGTAACATGCTTTTAGCAACGGAATGAAAAGAGTTTGAATTTTAAGAATGGAGCAAATATGAGAAACGATGTATTGAATTTTAGTAGAGATATATGGGACATACAAGGGATTCATTTAGAGGGAGACATCCACTTCAAGAGGTTTAGAAACCAATGGAAAAGGAGATAGGGAAAACTATAAAGATTTTTATATAAGATGGAGGGAGATAATATTTTTGAAATGATTTTTTTTTCTACATGTGAATGTGATCAAAAGTAAGTCTACTTGGAGGTAAACACCCCAAGAAAATGTGCTAGTGGAATTGAAGAATAGATATATAAGAGATTTGGCTACAACTACGCTAAATGAAATGAGTTCCCCTACTTCTTATTGAACTTATTCAAGAAATATTGCCATATACAATATCAATAGATATTAAAGTTCATGACTATATGGATTCACAACGTATGAAGCATGGTGTGGTAATGAACTTAACCTTTTACATCTTAAGATGTTTCATTGTGTGTGTTATATCACATACGTCAATATTTGAAACATTACTTAGAAGCAAAGGTAGGTAGATTTATATTTCATGTTTATTATTAGAAGCAAAGTTGATTTATGCGCTATAAATATAACATGAAGAAGCTTAAGGTATATAGGGATGTAATAATTGATGAGTTTATACCTTTGTATGGTAGCAACGATGTGTATCAAATTGAAGATACATATGAAGTAGAGAAGAGGTTGAAGAACAACAACAAAGCATGGATGTAAGAGGTCCAACCACTTCAAGAAATCGTTGGATAGGAGGATGTCATCAACTTGGCAAGGAAAGGCAAGAAAGAGATATCATCTAAGTGAAGGAATTAGAAAAGGTAAAGAGAAGGAAGAGATGAAGACCATCCATGGGTAGATATGGGATCTACTCAATATGAAGAAGTGGAGAAATGAGAAAATCCAAGTGGTAAATCATCCAAAACAAAGGGAAGGATGTACCTAATATTGATGCTGATGTAAGATCCAATCATCGCTTTTTATTCATTCAATGCAAGCCACTATACCTACATAAGAGAATTTATCGCTTGTGTAGAACCAAAACGATTTGAATAAACAAATAGCATGGAGAATGGAATAAAGCCAAGGAAAAACAATTCAAGCATTTTAAGTACATGAAGGTAATTGGAAACAAATGGGTGCTCATGGCAAGAAGACACGTAGATGGCAGGCTAGTTACCAAAGGTTTTTCTCAAACCTATGGCCAAGATGCACCATTAGGTTTTTCATTTCAATATTTGGTTGAAAGGATTGGAAGCTCTATCAATTGGATATGAAGAATGCTTTCCAAAATAGAGAGCTTGAAGAGGTAGTTTTTATGGAGCAACCCCAAGGATTTAAAGATCAGAGTTTTTCACATCATGTTCGGACTAAAGACTTGTTGATTAATTTGTAGAATGTGGATACAATCACAGTAATGCATACCATGAGTTTCTTTGTGAAGAAGGAAGCCAGTGAAACTATTTTCATATATACACAAACATACACACACACACATACACACACACACACACACACACACATATATATATATATATATATATATATATATATATATATATATATATATATATATATATATATATATATATATATATATATATATATATATATATATATATATATATATATATATATATATTGGTATTTATATATACACACACATACACACACACACACATATATATATATATATATATATATATATATATATATATATATATATATATATATATATATATATATATATTGGTATTTATATATACACACACATACACACACACACACACACACATATATATATATATATATATATATATATATATATATATATATATATATATATATATATATATATATATATGATTCGGTCATTTAGGGGATGAGATAGCTAACATCAAGGACATAAAGAGGAAGCTTTAGATGTGAGTTAAAGATATCTTATTTACGGATATTAAAGTGATTCCTTGGAATTATTATATTGTAAAAAGAAGAAGGTAGGTATTTGATGCAAAGAAAAACAATCGTAGATCCCTTGAGAAAGTATGGCTTGTGTGATTGCAAGTTGATTTCAGATCCATTAGAGGTTAATAAGGAGTTAAGTGGTCATGAGGGATGTTGAAGTGAGTGCTCAAAAAGGATTGGAAATGTAGGATGTGAACATTTGTAGGTTACAATTACAAGATTAGATATTGCACATGTTATTTTTTTATATCAACTTATGCACAAATATATAGTATTTAGATGCCTCCAACGAACTATGAATGATAGATTTGATGATGGATTACATATAGAAGCCTATTTTGAACATCATTGGGAAAGTTCCAAGGATGAAAAGAGGAGCACTGATGATATGTCATGATGAAAGGGAAGAACACCATCTCAAGTTGAGTATACACACTTAATACAAGTCTCAAGTGAGCTGATGTGGCTGGAGAAATTGTTTATTCATCTTGATTTCTACGGTAAGCAAGGATTTGTCTTTTGTGGGAGCATAAAAACCTTGTTTTCCATGAAAGGTCTAAATATATATATGTGCATTATCACTTTATGAGAAAGAAATTCATGTGAGAGGATGTAAAGGTAGAGCCTGTTTGTACAAGGGACAAATATGCAAATATGTTGACCATAGCATTGGATGGAGTAATGCCATAACACTTGAACCCATGCTAAGGAATGAAGTACCTAGATGTTGGGAGTTGAGGGGGAGTGTTTCCACATTATCCTCATTTATATATTTACTTAGAAACCTCATGCAATAGTACTATTCCTATATTATGCTTAAACGTTACATAATGGATCCATGAAACATGAAAACATTTGTTTCCTAATTTGTTTAATAACTTTAGAAATGGAGGGATTCTTTTCCCTCTTTACTTCCACGATCCTTTTAATACAACTCTTCTTTCTCATGTTTCCTGGATTTCTGTGTGGCTACAGATATACTTCTTTTCTAGAGAGAGAGAGAAAAAGAGAGAGAGAGAGAGAAAGAGAGAGAGAGAGAGATCATCATGAAAGCATCATTATGTCAGTAGCAGCCTTCAGGGAGCCGATGAAAAATCTTCCTCATTTCAAATATGGGTTGGATTCCGTCAGTTGTTCCGTCAGCTGCTGGACGTAAAATTGAAGGCAATTAATTACATGCTTCTTTCGATATGTCCGCATAAATGTTATGTCTGTTTGCGTAGTTTAGCTGAAAGTTTTAAAGCACTACTTTGATACCATGATGTACTGAAAGCTGTCCTATTAATAATATCTTGTTATCTTCATGCATGTCCTCATAGTAGAGCCATATTCATATGTTCCCTGTATACTCACTCTTAATTAAGACCACTGATTTATGTATGTGCCTATAATGGAGACCTCGTATGAATCATAGACACTGTATATCAATGTCCTCCTTTAAAAAAATTTGGAGCCTCTCATCATCTCGAGAGTCAGGATAGGATACAACAAAATCACAAGGAGTGTACAACATACATCTATTTTTGGCAGAGATGAAACCTCTTCTGTTGTCAACAACAGGAAGGCACATGTTCATTTTCAACGTTCATTACTTCAGCGATGGGCTGCATCACATTCTAACTGCATAACAACGATCACAAACATCATATTCTAACATCTTGATAATAACATCATTTTTTGACTCCATAGCATCCGTCAAATCCATAAGAAGAGATGCATATGAAATAGAGATGCATACAAAACATGGATGCAAGTGCTCCAACCACCTTAAAAGCATCATCAAATCAGGAGAGCATTATGTCACGTTGACAAGGGAGGAATAGAAACAAAGATTATCCAAGTGAAGGAGATAGATATGGACTCTTCCAGATATGAAGAACTAACGAAATCAGTAGTCAATCATCCAAAACAAGGCGAAAGATATTCCTGCTATTGTAAGCTCATGTTGAAGAAGTTTGAATTGTGTGATTACAGGACCATTTCGAATCCATTAGAGGTAAATTTTCAATTGAGTGTTCATGAGGGATGTTAAAGGAAGTGATCATGGAGGAGAGGAAGTGCAAGATGTGACCATTTAGAGATCAATTGTTGGAGTTATTTTCGATGATACAGCTACAAGAACAGATATTACAATTGATCATTGTGATCTTTTTTGAATTTCATGTTTCCGTTTGTAAGAGATGCTTCATTTGGGTTGGAAAAAACCCAAGTTTAAAAATATGTTCATGACATACTATGTTTCCAAAAGGTATGGCATCTCCATTAATGTGTTACCTTGTCCCGTTTAAAGATCTTGTAAAGATACATATATAGGAATGTGCCATCTAAAGATACTAAGGAATGAAGGAATTTGGCGTTGAGAATTGAGGGGAGCAGTTCACAATCAAGAATCCAACCTTAGAAATGACTGAACCACTAGTTTTTCAAGTGGAAAATAAAAAAGGAGGGAAAAAATTTGGAATCATGTTAGAAGCTCTACAAACATCATCAAAACTCAAATGCTTTCAATTACCTACCAAAAAGTGCAGTGGACTGATTATTGGCTAATTTATTGAATCATACGAAAAACAAAATTGCTCAAGTTCAAGGATTTTACTCTTACTAGCAAGAAGGAACCCCCATACTTGCTTATCTCGTTTTCTCATGATTTTGATCCCCTCTATCTAGATGCATGGTAAGGTGTTCACACTTGTATTTCTATACGATTGTAATGTAGGGTATGCCAACACATACCTTTGAGCGTATATCATTGGAGAGAAATTCTCTCTTGGTTACCTGTATCATTTGATCTGTTACCGAGGCGAGTACAGCTTTCATGGATAACTTGGCATTCTCTTTACTTTTGCAATCCTGAATTTCTGTGTGGCTACACAGATATACATATGAAGTAGAGAAGAAGTTGAAGAACAACAACAAAGCATGGATGAAAGTGGTCCAACCACTTCAAGAAATCGTTGGAGGGGAGGATTTCATGATCTTGGCAAGGAAAGGCAAGAAAGAGATATCATCTAAGTGAAGGAATTAGAAAAGGTAAAGAGAAGGAAGAGATGAAGACCATCCATGGGTAGATATGGGATCTACTCAATATGAAGAAGTGGAGAAATAAGAAAATCCAAGTGGTAAATCATCCCAAACAAAGGGAAGGTCTTAAAAAGGGTGAAATAACCCATTCCAATCTTCACTTTTTATTCATTCAATGCAAGGCACTATACCTACATACGAGAATTTATCGCTTGTGTAGAACCAAAACGATTTGAATAAACAAATAGCATGGAGAATGGAATAAAGGCAAGGAAAAACAATTCAATTATTTTAAGACAACAATACTTGGTCTTAGAAAACAAAGTACATGAAAGTAATTGGAAACAAATGGGTGTTCACGGCAAGAAGACACGTAGATGATCACCATTAGGTTTTTCATTGCAATATTTGGTTGAAAGGATTGGAAGCTCTATCCATTGGATATGAAGAACGCTTTCCAAAATAGAGAGCTTGAAGAGATAGTTTCTATGGAGCAACCCCAAGGATTTGAAGATCAAAGTTTTTCACATCATGTATGTAGGCATCAAAAGGATCCTTATCGGTTCGGACTAAAGACTTGTTGATTAATTTCTAGAATGTGGATACAATCACAGTAATGCATACCATGAGTGTCTTTGTGAAGAAGGAAGCTAGTGAAACTATTTTCATATATACATACACACACACATAAATATATATATATATATATATATATATATATATATATATATATATATATATATATATATATATATATATATATATATATATATATATATATATATATATATATGTGTGTGTGGGTATGTATATATATATATATATATATATATATATATATATATATATATATATATGTATATATATATATATATATATATATATATATATGTATATATATATATATATGTATATATATATATATATATATATATATATATATATATATATATATATATATATATATATATATATATATATATATATATATATATATATATATATATATATGATTCGGTCATTTAGGGGATGAGATAGCCAACATCAAGGACATAAAGAGGAAGCTTTAGATGTGAGTTAAAGATATCTTATTTAGGGATATTAAAGTGATTCCTTTGGATTAATATATTGTAAAAAGAAGACGGTAGGTATCTGATGCAAAGAAAAACAATCGTAGATCCCTTGAAAAAGTATGGCTTGTGTGATTGCAAGTTGATTTCAGATGCATTAGAGGTTAATAATGAGTTGAGTGGTCATGAGAGATGTTTAAGTGAGTGCTCAAGAAGGAGTGGAAATGTAGGATGTGAACATTTGTAGGTCAACTGTTGGATCTGTCTCATAAGTTGCAATTACAAGATTAGATATTGCACATGTTATTTTTTATATCAAATTATGCACGAATATATAGTATTTTGATGCCTCCAACGAACTATGAATGATGGATTTAATGATGGATTACATATAGAAGCCTATTTTGAAAATCATTGGGAAATTTCAAAGGATGAAAAGAGGAGCACTGATGATATGTCATCATGAAAGGGAAGAACACCATCTCAAGTTGAGTATACACACTTAATACAAGTATCTAGTGAGCTTATGTGGCTCAAGAAATTGTTTATTCATCTTGATTTCTAAGGTAAGCAAGGATCTATGTTTTGTGGGAGCATAAAAACCTTGTTTTCCATGAAAGGTCTAAATATATAGATGTGCATTATCACTTTATGAGAAAGAAATTCATGTGAGAGGATGTAAAGGTAGAGTCTGTTTGTACAAGGAACAAAAATCCAAATATGTTGACCATAGCATTGGATGGATTAATGCCATAACACTTGAGCCCATGCTTAGGAATGAAGTACCTAGATGTTGGGAGTTGAGGGGGAGTGTTTGCACATCATCCTCATTTATATATTTACTTAGAACCCTCATGCAATAGTACGTAGTTGTGTATTTTTGTCTTATACACCCATTATCCTTAGGATCTTAAGATTCACAAAAGCTCATCATAATACTATTCCTACATTATGCTAAAATGTTACATAATGGATCCATGAAACATGAAAACATTTGTTTCCTAATTTTAGAAATGGAGAGATTCTTTCTCATGTTTACTGAAATATACTTCTTTTTTCATAGCTATATATATTTTTCGTAGCCAGATATTTTTGTCTCTTTAAAGATATACTTCTTTTGCACAGAGAGAGAGAGAACATGCCAAAACAGTTTCCCTGTACAAGCAATTTTCGCTAATTTTCTCATTATCACCACATCATGATGTCTGAAATATGAATTATCACCACATCATGATGTCTGAAATATCGATGATAAATCAATATGAATTGTACTCAAATATCGACAAATCAATATGAATTGTACTGAAATATCGACAAATCAATATCAATATATGTGTGTGTGTGTGTGTGTGTATGTGGAGCATCATTATGTTAGTAGCACAAGTTTTTCAAGTGAAACAATCAAAATATGGAGCATCATGAAAGCATCATTATGTCAGTAGGAGCCATCTAGAGTTCTCTCTAAGGCCCCTCTACTCATCTGGCCATCATGAGTAGGCACCTCCTATGAACTCTCTGGCTTTTGGCCTTGGCTATTCCCCGAGCAAGGAACTTCTCATTTCTCCAATCATGTACATCTCTGGAATATAACATTCTCTCCCCCTTCTAATGATCATTGTCCTCAATGATATAGAAGGAGCTAGAAACCTAGGAATCAGAATCTGTGATTCCAAATAATAAGAGTAGAGTGTGCTAGGTGTTTGAAATACTAGATGCTCAAAAAGTAGACAACTAGTCTCTGTGCTTTATATCTAGCATTTCCACCAACAAATAGTAGTCCTTGCCTTGGGCATACTGTAGGAATCCCTCTGATGCCCAATGAGTCTAGATGTGCGCAACATAGGTACTCGGAATATCCTTGGACTCCATATGCCTAGACCTTGACCACTAACTTGCGATGGCTTGGGGAGCTTGCTCCTGTCTCCCTGAAATACTCACTGACAACTTTTCATATGGTATAATCATGAAAAAAAATCACTTACTCCACTGGAGTAATGAAAAGAAATACTATGCTCATTCAAAACAATGTGACTATGTCCCAACTCTTTGTGGAAGAATGCTCAAGATAAATAGAAATCTTTTCCAAATAGTTCTTAATCTCTAAGCTCGAGTAAATCTGCTTGATTTACTCACTATAGTGAAATGAAACTCAAGAAAATCTCATAAGTGTCCAAACTATTAATCCAACATGACAACCTATCAAGGATGCAAACTATGGACCAAAATATCAATATATCAATCTATCAACAATGGACCAAGATATCAATATGTCAATGATCCAAACTATGGACCAAAATATCAATCCCTCACATCCAAACTATGGAGTAAGATCTCAATGAGTCACATCCAAACGATGGATCCAAATCTCAATCTATCATATATAATAATCCAAACTATGGATCAAAATATCTCTCATACAAAATAAATCCTAATCCACTCTCTGGAACCAAGTCCATCATGCCAAGTGAAGACGTGCTAAGAAAGTCTAGCAACTAGTGGAACTACCATTGCCTTCTCAATAATAACATGCAATATGCTCAAAGTGGATGAAACTTGCTTTATCTCTAACCACCATCTGATCATCACTATGATCAAATCATTCCTAACTAGGAATGAGGTGTCTCAAGCAAACTACTGTAATAATCTCGCTCTCCCAGATATAATGAGGACCATAATAAGAGTCCACCAAATACACTGAAACAATGGTAAGTAGATGTGTGCACACTCATAGCTCACTAGGCTAAGCATCTAGCTCACCACATACACACTATGTATGAACCATGGCCTATTCTCAGGCATATCAAATAAAGTATTACGTACTCTGTGAATTTCTTCTCAATGCAATTGCCTATTCATAGTTCTTATGTGCAAACCTTGCCTTTCCGCTTGCTAGGCTACTTGCATGCGGACTTGCCTTGTTTGCGATCACATACAGGGTGACTGTCTCAACTGCCCCTCTGTTGTCTAATAATAAGAAGATCATATGAATGAACTCCAAATCATATAAAAAATACAATCTCAGAGACTTCTCTCCCATACCATTTGTCCTACGCTTAGGTAGAATACAAAGTTTTATGTCTCATACCATCAACTTTATACTCCACATAGATTCGTGTATGAGATTAAAGTTGAACACTTCTCTCAAAAATGATAAGAATAACTCGGTGAGTACTCACAATAATAAATAATGTAATGAAAGCACGAAGTGTTACTGAAGTGTTTCCTTCCCTCGATGGAAAGAACAGTCATTCCTATGACTCTATCACTCATAGCTGTATGTACCATCAACTCATCTTGAGTTGAGAAATGATAAATCAACTCAGATAGAGTTGTGAAGGATGCGGCTTGCATCAAATATCAACTCATGCAACTTGAATCAAATATTAACTGACAATAAATTTATGAATCCAATTATTTGAAATGAGAACAACAAGCAAAGTTCTCCTGTTCTATGCTCTCGATCATGGCACTATATATATTCTTGAAAAATTTGATAGACTCTCCTCTCTCCTACTAAGAATGATCACCAAAAACCAATGCTCAATAAACACATATCTAGGGCATAGCTAGCCCATGGTGCTCACACCATCTATCTTAAATTTAACTAACTTTTGCTCATTCAAAATATTTGAAATTATCCAGCCTTTTTTAGTCTTTTGCAAGCTTTCATTAGGCACAGAGGTCACTTGATTTGGATATTTTCTCAGAGTTTTATGAACATTTTGCTAGAAGGGTCGAACACTCGATGACCAACTCTGAAAATGTACAGGGTCATCTTCTTGAAGCCCTTAGACTGATCAAGAAAACTCCAACTTCTATATTCTTTGTGTCCAAATCTAGATCTCCTTATCTATTTTGGTCCCAAAAAATCTCAATTCAAAAATAAATTAAATACTCATTCAAAAGTATAATTCTATCTCTGCTACACCTGTGCTTAGGTGAGCCTAGAAACAATGCTGCTGCACTTTTAAAATATCTTCTAACTATGAAGATAAATTCCAAAATCCTTTAATTTTGGGTATATCATAGGGTCTATAGTGCAGTAGCTTCTCCAACAAAACGTTTTGAAATTGGAGTTTCCAATATGAAAATATCATATACTCATCAGACACATGTACCATTCTTTGGACAATCCTCACCAGAGATTGGTCTCAGACAAATAGATCATTTGACCTATCAAATGATGTCCAATTTCTTCCAAATTTTAATAGCATAACGCTACTAGATTTCACTTGTATCGGTACACCTTTCATCATATTTGGACATTTGGATCTTTCACAATGACCAAAATACTAAGCCTCTATACCTGCAAAAGTTTAAACATTTACAATGGCTAAGTTTTACTATTTTCTTTATATCTCCTAAATGGAGAAACATTTAATCTTGAAATTTTACATACACCATCTGAACGTATGTAGCTAATGCTAGAAAAAACAATCTTTCAAGTTGAGTAAATGAGCTAAGAGAATCTATCACCTCTAGGTGACATGGTCTCTGATCATTTCATAAATTCTAGAGACTGCACTTTGATGTGCAGAGATTATTTGACCTATCAAATGATCTATAAAAATAATGAAACTTGGTATGCATAAAACTCATCTATCAAGATCTCATTTCCAAGAAAATGCATTCCATTTGGATCTACAAATTAAGAGAAATGTGCTTTGCAACAGACCTATGTCACTTGTTTCAAGCCTCTACCTCTAGTAGCAGCACTTTTAGTGCAGAGGTCATGTGACCTATCTAAAAGTCTCCAAATTACTTGTAACTTGGTCAGATCAAAGAAAATCTTAAGAACTACTTGCCCTCCAAAGTTCAATAAATTTTGGCATTCCCTCAAAGAGTAGCATCCAAATCTCTATGAGGCTGCTACCTCACTAACTATTTGCTCGATGCGTTTTTTTAACTTAAAAATGACGAGAAATGTTAACCCTTATGATTAAACATACTCATTCATTTTCTTGGATTCATTATGACATGGAGAAATATCCATGCATATAATGATCATCTAGATCAATGCAAATCAATTAACCATCATAAATCGTCTCGTTCAAAAATCAACTCTTTACATAGTATCCACCTTTTAGTGAAAGTGAATATCTATGGACGTCATTCTATTCATTTGCTTCTTGTTGAATTTCGTGATTTGGATATTCTATAAGGAAGTTATGGCCAAAACAATGAAGCTAGTGAGTGGGCAGCATACCTCCTTGAAGAAGTATGCAGAGAATTAAATGCTTTCTCGAGGTTGTTTCTAAATATACAACGATATCTTCCAACCATGCATTCGAAAGCCCTTGAAGTCTAATTCCTATACCAAGTGAAAACATCCAATTTGGACTTCATATGAGAGAGTTATGGCCATTTTAGTAAAGGTAAGTATATTAACCTTGCTCTTTCTTTACTCTTCTCTCTCTTTCTAATCTTTTCCTTCTCTCTCTACTTTTCATTTTCATTTTTTTCTCTCTATCTCTTTCTCTCTTTCTTTCTTTCCTTCCTTTTATCACTTTTTCTCTTAATTCCTTTCTTAATTATTCTTTCTTTTCTCTTTTTCTTCTCTTCTTATCTCTCTATGTCTTTCCTCTTTTTGTTTCTCTCTCTTCTTCTTCTCTCTTTCTCCTTCTTCTCTTCCTCTTCTTTCTCTTTCTCTCTATTTCTCTTGAAATTTCTCTCTTCCCTTCTCTTGCTCTCTATCTATTTTCTTTCATTTCTATCTCTATATCTTTCTCCATCTTTTCTCTTTCTGTATCTCTCTTGTTTTCTCTCTTTGTCTTCCTTTTTCTTCTTCTCTCTTTCTATCTTTCTTCTCTTTTTCTCACACCCATAGATATCATTTGAAATACTCAGGGTAGGCCACTTCAAGCATGTGTGTGTGTGTGAGAAATATTGTGAAAGGTTGAACACTTATCTGTAGAGATTGCCCGAATCTCGATTGCATTGTATTATGTAAGCAGTCCGTGAATTGACTTAGCACACTCACACTGTAACATATATCTACTCTTGTCAATGTGGCATAGTTGAGGCTACCCACTAGACTTTGATATGATGTGATGTCCACTATGAGTTCACCTTCATGTGAGCTCAATTTGTGATTGACCTCCATTGGAGTACTTGCAATCTTACAATCTTGCATCTTGAATTTTGCCAACATGTCCTTAATGTACTTTCTTTGAGTGAGAAACAAACCATGATCTTTGTAGACAACTTCCAAACCTAGGAAGTAGATAAGTGAACCACAATCACTTATCTTGAACTCTTGTCACATCTGATCTTTGATCTTCTTCATACAATCTACATCATTTCATGTCAATATAATATCATCTACATATACACATATCTGATCTTTGATCTTCTTCATACCATCTGCATCATTTCCTGTCAATATAATATCATCTACATATACACATAAAATTGGAAGAGAATACAATGCAAAATTATAAAATTTGATGCAAAAAGTATTCAAATGAAGATATTTGAGAGCAAAAATATGATACAAAGGTATGAAAATGAATTCATTCCTATCCCAAATGGCTAAAAAGTGATTAGGAACTCATATTATCATAACTGGATAGTCTATTAGTTCAAAAAGAGTTTCTTTCTAGCCAACAACCATATAAAATCTTGTGTACATATGGCCTGAAATGGTCAGAATATGGCATGCAATCCATTTACAATAGGGGCTTGAAGTCTAGAATCCGTATCAATTTGAATTTCTTGATTTCTATATTCTATGAGGAAGTTATGGCCAAAGTAATGGAGTAAGGTGAGTGGGTACATTCTATAACAAAATGAATCATCCAATTAGAACATCAAATGCTAGAGTTATGTCCCTTTTAGTAAAGGTAGATATGCTAACCTTGCTCTTTCTCTTCTCTCTCTTTCTACTTCCTCTCTTTCTCCTTCTTCTCTCTCTCTATATGTCTTTATCTCTTTCTTTCTTTACATTTCTCTCTTCCCTTCTCTTCCTCTCTCTCTAGTTTTTTTCTTTGCTTCTATCTCTATCTCTTTCTGCATCTTTTTTATTCTTTCTCTATCTCTCTAGTTTTCTCTCTTTCTTGTCATGTATTTTTTTCTCTCTTTATATTTCCTTCTCTTTCTTTATCTCTCTACTTCTCTTTTTCCATCTCTATCTCTTTCCTTCGTTCTCTCTTTCCCACTATCTTTCATGCTTTTTGTGTTTCTCTATCGTGCACAGCAGGCAAAATTCGTCCTATAAAATAGCATCAGAATCCCTTCAACAAGCTCATATAGGCTAGTGGTTAGAGTATTTACCTCTTGTTTAGAGCTTGAGACTTCAATACCTATCTTTGAGCACCCGCAGAGATGTGTGTGTAGTAAGGAAAACTTGGAAAGCTTTATTTTGCTATTGTAATGATGATGCTGGCCATGAGAGATATCCTGCTTCTATTCCTTCTGAGCTCTATGCAAACCTCTTTGGCTGTTGGTCTTTTTCATGCAAGATGAAGATGATGATAAAGATGCCCCCAAAAATTGGCAAGAAAGCTTTCCATAAAGTCATCATGATCAAATCTTTGCTCTTCATATCCATCATGCTCCATGGATCTACTATTGTTGCTCTAATACCAAATATGAGAAGTGGAGAATGGCATGCCTTAGACTTACATCCTAGCCTATTTATAGCACTTGCCTAGTCACCATCTAGAGTTCTCTCTAAAGTCCATCTACTTATCTGGCCATCATGAGTAGGTACCAAAAGAACTTGGAGAAGCTTGTAGGAGGTAGAAAAGTGAGTTTCAAAGCGATGAAGTTCGGTCTAGCCAAACAACACAACACCAACCCTTGAGCTTATGGATACTCAAATATAAATTGTAGGCATGTGATAAGTGCAATAAAATGCACTATGATCAAGGAGAAAGAGTCGATACAAAATAGATAGGTTCAAGCATCGACTAGCTCAAAAAAACTTAGTATAATAGCGACCACTGTGATTACAATTAGAAACAATCCTTTTGTGGGAGTGATACACATAGGGCTGAGTGTATATAATGCACTAATGAACAAGGAATAAGCAAAATATGCTATAGGAATGAATCAAATACTCAATGGTGGTACCTCCTATTTTTGAGGAATGCACAAAGATTGAACCCAAGATAGAAAAACTGAGATTTCTCCCCAAATGCTATGAACATTTATATGCATAAACTAGACACTAATATCTTTCAAATGATCCATTTGTCATCCAATTTGTAGCTCTATAGAGAGAAGAGCAGCCTCTGCAAGATTACTGTTAGCGAAGAAGATGATGCAAAGAAATGAAAGAGGAAGACAATGATGGTCACAAGTGTATGTATATTGCTTCCATGTATTGTACAAGTGTTTTGAAGTCCTTATATAGACTCTAGAAGTGATCCACGACTTCTACAAGTGGATTTTGAATTGAAATGAAGGTGGGAATGGTTCTTGGAGGCAATCAATTCACTTTCTTACAATCTAGGAAAAATGAAGATCTAGTTTTGATCTACTTTTAGGTGATTGATTGATTGATTGAATGCAAATCAACCACCATAAACTCATGGAATTTGGGCTCTCTCTTTCTAGTTTTACATGTGTAAAGCTAAATTCTTTTAGAATGATAAAAGATCCATGCTTTTAGAATGGTAAAGATCCATGAAAAATCGTTTTTTAAAAATACAACAAATGAGCATTAGTAAAAGAACTCTCCAATGGATATTCCTTTGATGTAATCCAAGGGATAGCTTTTTGATGTAGATAAAATCCACTTGAAGCACAGTGTAAGCTTGAAGACTCAAGCTCCCCCTCAAGCTAAAGTATGCTTGAGTCTTCGTTCTCTAATAGGTTGAATACCTACCATAGCTTTGAATCTACAAAGCTTTATTCCATCAAGTGCCTTCGTCATCATATCTGCTACTTGCTTTTGAGTAGGAACAAAAGAAGTGTCAATCTCCTTTGCACGAGCTTTTTGGTGATAAAGTGGTAATGAAATTCTATGTGTTTGGCTCTTGCATGGAAAATAGGGTTTGCTGCTAGATGATTGAAACTTACATTATCTCCAAATATGTGAGGTTTGGAACTTACAAGTCCCAAATCTGTATACAATGCTTTTAGGCATATTGCCTCTTGAGTTTCTATGGTCAAACCTCTCTACTCTGCTTCAGTTGAGAATAAAGCGACTATATGTTGCTTCTTTGAACTTTGCTTCTTTGAACTCCATGACAATATCTTTGAATGTGAAAATGCTAAGTAACCAGAAGTACTCCTTCTATCATCCTTAGCTCCTGCCCAATCTGCATCTGAATAGATTTTGATTTCCAAATCTAAAGAGTAAGGATAGAATATACCTTCATTGATTGTACCTTTGAGATACTTAAGTACTCTCTTAGTTGCATCCATGTGTGGTCTTCTTGGTGAGTGCATGAGTTGACTAAGGACACGGGCACTATATTAGATGTTTGCCTCGTATGACAAGCATAGATCAATCTACCTACCAAGCTTTGATATTCTTTCATGTGTTCGATTTTCTCACCTTCATAAACACAACGTTTATGATTCATCTGCAAAGGTGTACCTTCAAGTTTTTTGTTCTCCATTTTGAACTTCAGAAGAGGATCCTAAATGTATCTTCTCTAAGTCAAATACATTCCTTCATCTGTGTATATCACTTGCATACCTAGGAAAAATGTGAGCTCACCTAAGTCACTAATTTTGAACTCCTCTTGCATGTGTCTCTTGATCCTTTGAATGCCATTCAAATCATCACTTCTCACAATAATATCCTCTACATATACACATAGATGGATAACCTTATTATGATCCCTTTTGATAAATAGAGAAGGATCTAAGTTGCTATCTTTGAATGCTTGATCTTGAAGATATGTAAGCAACCTCTAACTCCAAGCTCTAAGAGCTTGTTTTAATCCATACAATGCTTTCTTAAGTCTGCAAACATAAGATGCATGATTAGGGTCTTCAAAACCTAGAGGTTGGGACATGTATACCTCTTCACTTATCCAACCATTTAAAAATACACTTTTCACATCAAGTTGGAGCGATCTCCATTTCTTGCAGGAGCTACACTTATCAATGTTCTAATTGTAGTCATCTTTGCAACTGGTGAGAATGTTTCCTCATAGTCTATACCATGAGTTTGAGATCATCCTTTGGCAACTAGTATTAGCTTGTAGGTGCAAGATGATCATCTAAATTTCTTTTGACTTTATATACTCATCTGCAACAATTACCTTTTGATTGGATGACATTGGAACCAAATCCCAAGTGTCCATCTCCTTCAATGCATCTATTTCTTCTTCATGGCCTTTTCCCAATTAGGCTTTTCCTTTGCATCTTCATAGGTTGAGGGTTCCTCTGAAATTGAATCTTTTACCAAGTAGATTGAATCCTTCACAACAAATGTGGAATCATATCCATACCTTTCTAGTTGTTTCTTCTGTCTTGCTAATCTTCTAGGTGCTTGTTTGGAGCATTCTTCAACCTCTTGCATCTTTGCTTTGCCTCTTGACTTCCATAGTTTGTAATCCTTTTCTCTTTCATCTTGGTCATCATCTGTACCACTTCTTGGACCTTGAACCTGTGTATCATGCTTGCTTCCTAACTGATGAGAATCAGAATCAAAATCATTTGGTAGAGGTATCCTTTGTTTGTCTTCATCATACCAAGACCTTTTTTCTTCAAACAGGTCATCTCTACTTGTAGTGAATTGCTTGGTTGAAGGATTATAGAGCCTGTAACCTATCTGAGTTGAGTCATAGCCAATAAACACTGCCTTTGTTGCCCTTTCATTTAGCTTACCTCTTATTTCGGATCGTACATAAACATAAGCTAAACAGCCAAACACCTTGCAATGTCTAAGACTAGGTTTTATTCCATGTCATGCTTCATAAGGAGTCATAAGTTGAAGTGATTGGGATGGTGGTCTATTCACAAGGTACACAACAGTTGAAATAGCCTGTGCCTAAAGATAATGTGGCAACTTCTTCTCTTCAAACATTGTTTGAGCTGATCCACCAATGTCTTGTTTCTCCTCTCTGCAATTCCATTTAGTTCAAGAGAGTACCTCCTAGTCACTTCTCTTTTGATAAATTTTTCGTACAAGAACTCATCAAAATCTTTGGAGAAGTTTTGTTCCTCTCTAGCAGATCTGAGCTTCTTGAGTGATCTACCTTTATGATTCTCCACATGTGGGAGATACTTTTTGAAGCAATCAAACACTTCATTCTTACTTTTGGTGAAGTAAGAATAGTCCATCTACTATGGTCGTTAATAAATGAGACATGATACCTTGATACTGCCAATGAGGGTTCTTAACTTGGTCCCCATACATCTGTATGTACTAAGTCTAATAAGTCGTTATGGATCTAGCCTTTGTGGTTGAATGGTTTTCTTTGTGCCATCCCAATCTGGCATCCATCAAACCTATTGATCATGTGTTGCTTTGATATGTTCGGTAGTCCTAGAACACTATGATCCCTGTATATATCCTTCAAGGTTTTTTCATTCAGAGGAGCAAGTCTCTTATGCCACACCTCAAGCTCACTTAGGGTTTGAGACCCAAAATTGAATAGAGCTATGTTCCTGGTTTCTCCTACTTCAAAAGTAAAGAGCCTACATATTTTCACCTCTGGCTATCTTCTTAAAACCTTGACATGGATCTTCCATAGAAGCTCCATGCTGGGTAAACCTACTTGCAAGCCTTTTTTTACTAGTAGGCCTACACTTATTAGGTTTTTAGTGATAGTAGGTACATTGAGAACATTACTCACAATGTTTGTCTCTACCATTGGAAGCCAATGTGTCATCCCCTGTTTGTACTTCATGTCTATGCTTTGGGATTTCCAAATCGAATAGAAGAGCAATGTTGCCTACAACTTGATTTGAACATGTTGAATCTATGTACAAGAGATGATCATCTTCTTTACCTTCTTTGTGGCTTAGATTCATAAGAAGCAATGAGTCTTCATGTGGTCGATCTTGTGAATAATTCTTGAATTTTCTTCTTTTATAGCCTCTATTGTTATTGTTGAAGTTGTGTCCAAGTTTACCTCTATTGCTCCCATATCCACCTCTTCCACGTCCTTTCAGGGTCTTCCCATTCAACCATCAATTCTAAATGGTGTGGTTGGTAGTATTGCATATGGAACAAGGTTGAACCTTTTGAGCTTTGGCTTTGTCAAGATTTGGTCCTTTCTTCTTCCCTTTCCACTTGCTCTTGCTTGCAAAGTTGTCTTGGGAAGTCTCCTCTTGATCTTCTTCCTTCTTCTTGCGTTTCATCTTCTTATCCTTCCTCTCTGCATATAGAGCACTAGTTGAATTACGATGATAGGAGTTACCTTCCTTTATGCTATTGTTGACCTCTTGGTTGAAGATTTGTCCAAAAAAGATGTTGAACTCTGGAGTTTGCACATCCATGATGAGATCATCAGCCATCGTCAAAGATTACCATTGCTTATCGCTTTGAATCCCAATCCCATTGAGAATCTACCTCATGATAGCCTCTTCTTCAATCTCTTGGAAAAAAGCAATACATAATCAATGATTATGAAGAACTTGAAGCAAGTCAGAAATCAAAATGAAGTCAAAGAAGTCATTGAAGGAAGTGAAGAGATATCAGAAATGTAGCTTCTATACATATGTACATTACAGATGGAAATTCTTGTATAATGGATATGGATAATCATTAGAGAGTCAATAATGTAAAGAAATGAATGAGAGAGTCATTACAAGTCAAGAGTCCATGTGATAGATGTGTAGAGAGTCATCTTCCTGAGTTAGCGTCGAGTCTTCCTCTGATTTCTGTGAGCTTGATCAAGTAGATCAGAAAATCTTTTGTACACATCTAATCTAGAAAGTAATCAAGCTATGCTCAAAGTTTCATGGTCTAATTCCTTTCAGGTTGTTTGTATCATCAATAGGAACATGTATATGTAAAGTCCGCAGGCAGACCTCTTAGAGTCGCACACTTTTTCGTGTCAGAATTTTGCTTGAATCTCAGTGCACAATGTAAAGTTTTTATAAATGAGCATTCAAAATCTAAGTTAAGCTAAGGAAGCTATGGATAAAAGCATTTAGCAAAACGAGACTTGTGTTGTGGGAAATCAACTTGAGAAGTTGACCATGTCAAAGTCGCTTGTTCTGACATACCTTTGATCTTATTGATCAAAACAAAGTTTTTGGTTCTTTTTGAGATCTTATAAATTTTAAAGTTGCAAAAGGGTAGCATGGAGATATTTTCATCATTAGACTGAAGAAATTTGAAGCTAGGTGTAGGTAATGAAGTTAAATTCTGAAGCAGACTTCTTGAAGAGGAAGAAACTTCACACAGAGAAGTGTTTGTGAATTATTTTGTAAATCATGGTAATATTTTTGTAAAATTTGATTGATATAGAAGTGTTCTTAAATCAATATAGTGCAAACATTTGGAGATTAAGAGATCTCGAGCACTGGTAGCTGAGCAAAAGGTGCAATATAAAGAGAAGAAAAGAGCATTTGAAGTCTCGATTGTTGCATACATTGGAGTTTCTTCAAATTGTAGGTGGACACAATTAAAGTTTTGAAGACAACCTAAAGATGTCTGAAGATTGAGCTCAAAAGGATCTGAAAGATTAAAGCTTTACATTAAAGGTACAAAGCATATTCATTTATCTTAACATTTGCAGAAGTCAAATATCAAAGATGGGAGAAAGCTTATAGATTGATAAGCTAGATAGGAAAAACGATCCAGCTTGGTTCATGATGATGGATGCACACCTCATGAGCAAAGATCTAATGGCATTCACTACAGGAGAATAAGAAAAGCCTCTGGTTGAAGATCCTAGTGTTCCAACTAGGGAAGAGCTTGCAAATTTGAAGAATTGGATGAAGAAGGATGCTCAAGCTAGGAGCATCATTTACATGGTTGTAAATGATTATCCTCTACCTCATATTAGAGGATTAGAAAGTGCAAAAACTGTGTGGAATTGTTGGGAAGAGCATTTTCAAAATACAACCAAGTCAAGGAAGTCCTCATTATGGGCTCTGTTCACAACCTTCAAGAAGAAGAGCTCATAATCAATTTCTAACTATGTGGCAAGAATGAAGGATATTGCAAATAGCTTGGGAGCAGTACATGAAGATATTGAAGAGGATAAAGTGGTAAGAAAAGTACTTACAGGTCTGAGGGGAGATGAGAAATGGAAGCCTTTCATATTGTCCATAGAATTGTCATTAGATCATTTTACTCCTGATCTTAATCAGTTGCTAGGACACATGCTAACTTTTGACCAGGACATTAATGGAGATAATGATAGGAGTGCAAGCCAAGGTATGTACTCCAGGGATAAGAAAAAGAATGTCAAAGGAAAGTAGTCAATTGATGATGAAGGATCTTCAAGCCAAGCTAATTTCACAAGAGGGAAGATGAATTCAAGAGGTAAAGGAAGAGGAGGTAAGAATAAAGATAATGTTAAAGCTTGATGGATTTGTGGTAGAACAAATCATTTGGCAAATGATTGTTGGTATAACAATCAAAATGGTGGAAGTCATAATTAGAGTTTCAATCAAAGAGGTAGAGGAGGTAGAAATCAAAGAGGTAACTTCAAAGGAAGAGGTGGTAGGACTTCATATGCTAGAGGAGGTGGAAGAAGCTTTCAATCTCAGTTCTACAATAACAACTATTATAATTATACATCAGATCAGAAGGATGACATGACTCTTATCTTGAATGCGTCACATGAAGCAATGGGAGAAGATCAAAGGGTATTTTTTATTGACTTAGGATGTAGCAATCATCTGAGTGGCGACATATCATTAATGACTAATATGGAAGCAAAGGTGAGTGGACATACAGTTCAAACAGGACACAACACCAAGCATAAAGTGGAAAGCATTGGATTAATGAGGAAAAAGAGTGGAAGCACACTCTTGAGCAAAGTAGTTTATGTTCCTACTATTCCTAAAAACTTGATAAGTGTAGGACAAATTGTGGAGAAAGGATATGAAACAGATTCACAAATGCTGGTGTTTATGTGCAAGATCCAAATCTGGGATATACAAGTATCATTATAGGTCAAAAGGAAGGAAGGCTTTTTACTCTCAAGATCCAAGGCAATGTGGGACATGCATTGTTTACTTATGGAAGTCAAAGGTTGTCTGAGCTAGACCTATGGCATAAAAGGCTAGGTCATTTTAATGAGAGAGCCATAAAAGAAATGTAAAAGAATGATGTAGTGCTTGGATTGCCAAATGTTGAAGGTCAACACATGGTATACAAGTGTGAAGCTTTTCAATTAGGTAAAGCTCACAGAAATTCATACAATAAACCAGGATAGATGTATTCAAATTTGCTTCGATTGGTTCATACATATGTGTGGGGTCCTTCAAGGGACTATAGCATAAATGGATCCTATTATTTTGTGTTGTTTATTGATGATGCAACAAGATTGATTACACTATGTAATCAAGGACAAATCTCAAGTGTTCAAGACATTCAAACATTATCATCCCTATGTAGAAAGGATTATAGGACAAAAGCTCAAGAGGTTGAGATCAGATTGGGGGTTGGTATTTTTCTAAAGAGTTTGATGGTTATTTGTGGAATGCAGGTATAAAAAGAGAAGTAGCTTGCAGGTAATCCCCTCAATAGAATGGAGTTGCAAAAAAAGGAAACAGAACTCTTGTAGAGTTTTTAAGATCAATGATGAAAGAAAAGAATTGTCCCAACTACTTCTGGGGAGAAGTTATCAACACAACAACATACCTTGTGAATAGGTTACCTTGCAAAGGTTTGGATGGTAGAACACCTTATGAAGCATGGTGGGGTAAGAAACCTACTCTTGATCATTGTAAGGTATCTGGATGTTTGCCATATGCTTATGTTCCTTATCAATTAGGACATAAGCTAGACCCGAAAGCAGAGAAGTAAGTGTTTATTGGGTATGATTATAGACAGATGGGATACAAATTGTGGACTCCATCTACAAAACAATTTTTTGTTACAAAAGATTTTACATTTGATGAGCAAAACAATTGGTATACACAGTCAAATAATGGTTATGCAGATTTTGAAGAAATACAAAGGAAAGGGAAGACAAAAGTAAAGGTGTATGAAGAAGATATTGATGATGATGATTGTAAAAGTAAATTGCAGGGAAATGATGAAGATAGGCCAAGATTTGATCCAGAATCAAATGAGGCTGAGAATTCAAGAAGTGTAGAGTTCAAAAGATCTTTGAGAGAAAGAAAGGAACCTATTAGGTATAGTTATGATACATCTTTTTTAGCAACAAAAGATTATGCTTATACTGTGAAGACAGAAGAAGATCCAACCACATATGAAGAAGCTAAAGGAAAAAAGAATTGGGAGAAGGCAATGCAAGAAGAGTATGATGCTCTACTTGAGAATGAGACATGGGAATTGGTGCCAAGACCAAAGAACCAAAAGGTAATTGGATGTAAGCCGATGTACAAGACAAAGAGGTTTGCAAATGGTGAGGTTTCTAGGTAAAAATCTAGACTTGTGGTTAAAGGTTATGCCTAAACTTATGGGATAGATTATGATGAAACCTTTAGTCCAGTTGCTAAGATGTCTACAATTAGAACCTTAATTGTTATTGTTGCTTGTAAAGGATGGAAATTGTCACAATTAGACGTGACGAATGCATTTCTGAATAGATATATTTTAGATGAGGTGTATATGGAGCAACCAGAGGGTTTCACAGACTCAATTGGATCAAATTATGTATGTAAGCTAAAGAGAGATTTATATGGTTTGAAACACGCCCTAGGAGCATGAAATAAAAGGCTTGTTAAGTTCTTGAATGAATGTGGATATCAAGCTTCAAAAGCAGATAGTAGCTTTCTAGTGAACGCAAGTGAAGATGGGTTATATATATATATATATATATATATATATATATATATATATATATATATATATATATATATATATATATATATATATATATATATATATATATATATAACCCATCTTCACTTGCCTTCACTAGCAAGCTACTAGTGAAGGCAAGTGAAGATGGGTTATATATATATATATATATATATATATATATATATATATATATATATATATATATATATATATATATATATATATATATATATATATATATATATATATATATATGTCTGTGTGTGTGTATATGTATTTATGTTGATGATATTATTGTCAAAGGTACAGATGCTCAAGGAATCATGGAGCTTAAGAAGAAAATAGAAAAGGAGTTTAAGATATGTGATTTGGGAAACTTGTCTTATTTCTTAGGAATGCAGATTGTGTATACTCAACATGGACTATATGTTACACAAGAGAGATACTTGAAGAATCTTCTAGTCAAGTTCAACATGAAAGATTGCAAGCCTTCAACCACACCATTGGAGGTAAATCATAAGTTAAGTAGATATGGAAGAGAAGCGTTTAATGACATGAAGAAATATCAGAGTTTGGTAGGTAATTTGATCTATGCTACCTTGACAAGACCATACCTATCATATGCAGTTGGTGTGTTATCACAATTTATGCATTGTCCAATGAAAACTCATTGCATTGTAGCTCAAAGGGTACGTCGATATATCAAAGGAACCTTGAGTGAAGGTTTGTATTATGGTTTTACTTCTGACATAAGAATCAAAGTGTTTAGTGATGCAAATTGGGTAGGTAATTTAGATGATAGAAGGTCTACTCGTGGTTATCTCTATTATATTGGAGATAAGTTAGTTTCTTTGTGCTCAAAGAAGAAACATACACTTGCTTTGTCATCCATAGAAGTTGAGTATAAAGAAATGGTAGAGGTTGCAGAAGAAGTGATATGGTTGAAGACCTTACTGAAGAGTTTTGGAACTGATCAGAGTACTCCAATTATTTTTGGAGACAACATGAGCTCATCATATTTGGTAGCTAATCCTGTTTTTCATGCCATGACTTAACACATAGAGATTCAATATCATTTCTTGAGGCAAAAGGTACTTGAACAAAAGATTGAAGTATTGTATAAACCAACAAAAGAGCACGTTGGAGATATGTTGACAAAGAGCTTAGATGGACCTAAGCTATAGAAGTTCAAAGAGATGGTAGGAATAAAGAAGAATGGTATAATCACAATAAGTGATTGAGGGGGAGCTATTGGAACAAAAAAATCCATAATTGTTGATTATGAAGAACTTGAAGCAAGTCAGAAATCAAAATGAAGTCAAAGAAGTCATTGAAGGAAGTGAAGAGATCTCAGAGGATGTAGCCTGTATACATATGTACATTACAAATCGAAATTCTGGTATAATGGATATAGATAATCATTATAATGATAAGGAGTAATGTAATAGACATGGAATGACTCTAGAATCATATGTATATATGTCAATAATGTAAAGAAATGAATAAGAGAGTCATTAGAAATCAAGAGTCCATATGATAGATGTGTAGAGAGAGAGTCATATCCTAGCCTAATTAAGTGGATAACAAAATCTTTTGTACACATCTAATCTAGAAGATAATCAAGCTGTGAATAAAGTTTCATGGTCCAATTCCTTTGAGGTAGTGTGTATGATCAACAAGGAACATGTATATGTAAAGTCTGCATGTATACCTCTTAGAGTCGCACACTTTTTTGTGTAAAAGTTTTGCTTTGAATCTCAGAGTAGAGTGTAACATTTTTTATAAGTGAGCATTCAAAATCTAAGTTAAGAGTTAGGGAAGGTATGGCTAAAAGCATTTAGCAAAACGGGACTTTTACTATGAGAAATCAACTTAAAAAGTTGACTATGTCAAAGTTGAATGTTCAGAATGAAAGTTTCTGACATACCTTTGATCCTATTGATCAAATCAAAGTCTTAATGGTTCGTTTTAAGATCTAATCGATGTTATTGTTGCGCAAATGTAGCATGGAGATATGTGCATCATTAGATTGAAGAAATTTGAAGCTATGTGCAAGTAATGAAGTTAAATTCTGAAGCAGACTCCTTGAAGAAGAAGAAACTTCACACAGAGAAGTGTTTGTGAATGATTTTGTAAATCATGGTAATATTTGTGTAAATTTTGGTCTATGATTGTTATAGAAGTGTTATTAAATCAATATAGATCAAACATTTGGAGATTAAGAGGTCTCCAGCACAATCATCTCTCCAATGGTGTTGGAGTTAGAAGTCTGTGGAAGCACGCGAACAACACAAGGAAGAAGAAGAAGAAGCTTGGAGCACAACACACAATACTGAATGTATTACTAGAGAATGTACAAAGATAAGTATCTCATTAAGGCTATATGCGTATATACAATCCGAGGGAAAAAAACCTCCTAAAGCGGGAAAAAAGTGCCCCGGTAGTCCTAGAGTATTCACACACATCACTAACTAAATATATCAACAAATCCCCCCTGGGAGTGATGCGAAGAACAAGTAGTTGGCACTCATGTATAAGGAAGTGCCAAGCTATGTGGAAGTCACTCCACAAAAAGAAGTAAGCCCAAAGCTTTGCGGAAAGCTTCAAACTTCTCCCTAGGCAGAGCCTTCGTGAAAAGGTCTGCAATGTTCTCCTGCGTGGGCACATATGCCAAGCTGATCTCCCTAGCAGAGAACCTCTCCCTGACATAGTGATAATGCATGTCAATGTGCTTAGTGCGAGCATGGAACACAGGGTTCCTCGCAACTGCCAATGTGCTCTAACTGTTAGTGAAGATGGTGGTGGCAGAATTCTGACCAACACCCAAATCAGCCATAAGGTGTCTGAGCCACACACACTCAATAGTAGCTGTGAAAGCTGCCTTATACTCAGCCACACAACTGGAAGTGTCCACAATAGGCTGCTTCTTGCTCAACCAAGATATACATGAGCTACCAAGCATGAAGCAAAAGCCACTAGTGGACACACGAGTGTCATAGCAACTAGCCCAATCAGAGTCAAAAAAAGCATGCAAATCTGGAAGTAGTGATTCCCCCTTGGGATAAATCAACCCAAGTAGCCGAGTACAACTCAAGTAGCGAAAGATGCGCTTAACCACCTGCCAATGCTTGACTCCTGGGCAATGCATAAATCTGCTCATCTGTGAGACAACAAATTGAATATCTGGCCGAGTAATGCATAAGTAAATCAAGCATCCAACAGCCTGATGATAGAGAACAACATCAAATGCATCTCTAGCATCATGAAGCCTCAATCGTAAACGTACCTCCATAGGAGTGGCAATAGGCTTAGAGTCTTCAAGGCGAAAACGCTGCAATAATGTGTCAATATATTTCGTTTGACACAAAGCCATTCCACCATCAACTTGCACAAACTAAATGCCCAAATAGTGATTCAAATGCCCCAAATCAGACATCTCAAATGAGGCATGCAAATCAGCCTTAAAATCAGCAATATGCTTCTCAATAGGACCAGTGAGCAACATGTCATCAACATAGACAACAATGATCAGAAGCACATCATTAGCACGCTTAACATATAAGGTGGTTTCAACTGGACTATTCTCAAAACCATGTGCAATCAGATAGGCATGTATCTTCTCATACCAAGCACGTGGTGCTTGCTTTAAACCATATAATGCCTTCTTTAACCTGCACACCTGGTTTTCATGCCCTTTCTGCACAAAGCCACAGGGCTGAAAAACATGCACTTCTTCATGCAAATCACCATTCAGAAATGCTGTTTTAATGTCCAACTGATGTACATTCCAACCATGATGGGCTGCAAGTGCACAAATGCTCCGAACAGTAGTCATACGACATGTAGGTCCAAAGGTCTCATCAAAATCAATGCCTCTTTCCTGCGCATAACCCTTTGCAACAAGCCTAGCCTTATACCTGTCTACTGTACCATCAGGTTTACGCTTCAGCTTGTATACCCACATAGTGCCAATGGCCTTCTTGCCAGTAGGCAAGTCACATAAAGACCATGTACCATTCTTCATTATAGCATCGTATTCAGATTGCATAGCAGCCATCCAATTTTTTGAATTCTGTGCTTCATCAAAAGAAACAGGCTCATTCTCATCATAAAGACTAGACGCAGCCAAAGCATAGCAATCTGATGCAAAGGAGGCACTATGAGAGCCTAAACAAGTACGATATGACAAAGGTGCATCTAATTTGTTGTCACACAAAGTCTACACCAGCCATTTTGGCATAGTTTTTGCCTGCTCAATATCAGCTCTCTCATCAACAAGTGCATCATGTAAATTTGCATCAAAAATGGAATGAATTGCATCATCATATGAAACTTGCAAAGGCTGAGAAGTTGCCTCATTAGGACCAGCACTAGACTGTCCACCTCTAAAAAGAGGCATCAAAGTATCATACATGTCTTTGGAGCTAACAGATGTCTCCTTAGTACATGAAAGCAATGGCTGAATAGCATCTTCCACAAAGACAATATCACGGCTAACCAAAATGTGTTTAGTCTATGGATGATACAGACGATAGCCTTTACTTTCAGAACTGTACCCAACAAAAATACATTTTACTGCCTTATTATCCAATTTTTTGCGATGTTGTTCAGGCATTAGTGAATATGCCAAACAACCAAAAACACGCAGATGAGCAACAGATGGCTTGCGGTCATGCCAAGCCTCATATGGAGTGATAGACTGCAATGCTTTAGTGGGACACCTATTAAGTACATATGTTGCACACATGAGAGCCTCAAGCCAAAAACTATGGTAAAGCCTGACTTTTGACCATGCACCTCGCCATCTCCATGAGTGACCTGCTCTTTCGTTTAGCAACTCCATTCTCTGGAGGTGTATACGACACTGTACACTGGTGTTTTTTTCCCACGTTCAGCCAGAAATGCATTAAAATCAGAAGACATATATCTCCCCCCCTCGATCAAAATGGAGGGTGCCCATTTTTACATGCTGACAGATTTTCAGCCAAAGCCAAAAACTGTTTAAAGCACATGAACACTTCGGACTTTGCTTTGAGTGGATATACCCATGCATGCCTGGAAAAATCATCAATGAAAGTCACGAAGTAAAGGTAATTTCCAAAAGAGGGTGTCTGCATAGGACCATAGACATCACTATGTACAAGCTGCAATTTCTATGTAGCCCAAACTGAACCATCTTTTGAAAAGGAGGAATGCTGCATTTTGCCCAAAATACAGCCTTCACAAACATGTTTTCCAAGTGCCTCAAGTTTGGGCAACGAGGACACCATTTCAGATTTCTGCAGGCGTAGCAAACTAGCAAAATTCAGATGACCAAAGCGTGCATGCCAAAGCTTTGCATCTAACATAGCCTATGAATCATTTACTGCACATGCAAAATCATTTACAGATCTTTCATAGTCTATGAGCTTATAGAGCCCACGACATAAAATGCCAGAAGCAATAATCACATCGCCATTTGACAGATCATGGACTTTACACCTGTCATCAACAAATTTCACAACCAAGCCAATCATGGCTAATGCAGAAAATGATAACAGGTTCTTTTTAATCCCTGGCAAAAATAAAGCATCTGACAAAGTGAAAGAACTACTATCAGCAGTACTCAAAATGATCTTACCAACTCCCATAACTGGATAAGAGGAGTTGTTGGCGCATGTAATAGTATTCCCTGTAGGGGCAGGCTCCAGTGAAGAGAAGAAACTACACTGCGAGGTAATATGTTTGGTCGCCCCACTGTCGAAATACCAAACATCTAAGTCTACTCGAGACATGCACTGCTCATGAGAATATGGGTCAAAACTGTAGATAGTAGTAAACACCCATTCTTCTTCCTACACAAGATTTGCAACAACCATTCCAGCCTCTTTCTTCTTTGCCTCTTTAGCAGCCAGTTTTGGACAGTTCTTTATGATATGATCATTCCCTTTACAGTACTTACAAAAGAATTTCTGCTTTTCTGATTTCTTCTCATCTTTATCTTCCTTCTTCGAATATGCAGAATTAGCAGATTTCTGCTTACTAGTTGAAGAGCTCCATTTTCCTTTGCCCTTCTGACTAGCTAGGAAAGCTTGATCTGCAACTCGCATAACGGACCTGTTCTACCTGGACTAATCTTCTTGCAACAGAACAGAGACTAACTCTCAAATGATAAGGCATTGAGATTGCCTTTCATCAACAAACGAAGAGTAGAAGCAAAACTCTGATATGAATCAGGAAGACCATTCATAACGGTCTGCACAAGTGAGCTATCGAGTATAACCTCATCAACAGAAATCAATTGTTCCTCCAAGTCTTTGATCTTCGTTAGGAAACTGTCCATAGAATCACCTTCATTCATGTGCTCACTCTCCAACTGTTTTCGGAGGTAAGCAACACGAGCCTCATTCCTAGCTTTGTATAATGTGGTAAGTGTATCCCAAGCATCCTTAGCTGTTCTGCAAGAGCGAATGTGAGAAATAATGGCACGTTTGATAGACAAAGCTATCAATGCATGTGCCTAAGCATCTCTGCCATCCAAACAAATTTGCTCTGTAGTAGGTGCAGCAGAAATAGTAGCACAAACAAGAATCTACGGAATATCATCTTCGACACCATCTTCATCAGCTCGAACACCAGTATTTGTAGTACCTGTAGTCAGAGGTGTAACAGGACGTCTTTCAACACCCTGCACAATGTTCCACAATCCTTTTGCAACCAATACATGTCGCATCATATAAGCCCATAATGGGTACTTGGTACCATCCAACTTATCCTCAATAGCCAACATACGGAATACATCACTGCTTTCAACCATGGCCGGTGACTAAAATACCTTGATGCAGAAAATTGACTGTATCTCAAAAAGTTGAATAGAACTGCCCATATGAGTTCTGCTAGATCTGTAGTTGACTTCGAGGCGCTTAAACTGGCGAACAAAAACTGGTATATACCTTTGGCACAAGAAGATGAAATAGCCTACACAAGCACTGCGATAGTGCGTTCGGAGGTCGAAACAAGCTTAGATTACGATTTCGGCACCACAGAGCGAAGCCGTTTTGATCTCAAAAACACGCTGAGTATGCTCACCAAAATTCGTGCGATTTTAAGATTGTAAACGGAGGAGTGTCGACGGCGCCCTAGATGAAGCGACGACCTGCTCTGATACCACTTGTTGGAGTTAGAAGTCTGCGGAAGCACACGAATAGCACAAGGAAGAAGAAGAAGCTT
Source organism: Ceratopteris richardii (assembly GCA_020310875.1). Lineage (NCBI taxonomy): Eukaryota > Viridiplantae > Streptophyta > Polypodiopsida > Polypodiales > Pteridaceae > Ceratopteris > Ceratopteris richardii. Next base: position 83,846,122 of record CM035408.1, on the reverse strand, counting down.
GGAGCACAACACACAATACTAAATGTATTACTAGAGAATGTACAAAGATAAGTATCCCATTAGGGCAATAGGCGTATATACAAGCCGGGGGAAAAAAAACCTCCTAAAGAGGGAAAAAAGTGCCCCGACCATCCTAGAGTGTTCACACACATCACTACCTAAATATATCAACAAATGGATGCTCACTGATCTGCAACCTCCTTGACCTTGGTAACAAACTCTGTGATGTTTTTTTTAGGTGTCTTCTTCATTTAGTTGAACTTGTTCCAAAGATGATTCATTCTTGCTTTCTTACTAGCAGAAAAGAAAGTCTTGAGGGCATCCGAAGTCTCTTGAGATGCCTTGCATTCTCTAATATGTGGTAATAGAAAGTCAAAGATAGATTTTAGTATGTACGACCTTGCTTGCGCATCCCTTGCACACCAAAGTGTGAGCTTATCTCTCTCCTCTTGCTTAGGCCCTCCTTTGGATCTTGGAATAGGCATAGCTTCATCACCTCCTACAATCCCATAAATATTTCTACCTTGCAAATAGGCCTCCATTCTGATTTGCCAAGCCCTCTAGTTGTGTCGATCAAGCTTCTCGATCAATTGAGGGAAAGCCGTCACCCATCTTGATCTAGCTTTGATACCACAGAAAGAAATTGCAGAAGCTTGAAGGAGGTATAAAATTGAGTTTTGAAGTGAGGAAGTTTGGTCTAGCCAACCAACACAAGACCAGCCCTTGAGCTTATGGAGACTCAAATAGACCTTAGAGGCATTTGATAAGTGCACTAAAATGGACTGTGTACTTTGGAGCATGAAGGATAAAGATTCAATACCAAAAAAATAGGTTGGCGCATCGATTAGCTCAAAGAACTTACAATCTATGGAAGAGACAATGAACTTCAATTGCTTATAGTGACCAGCATAATTACAATTAGAGAAAATTCTTTTATGGGGGTGATACACATAATGTTTTGTGTATATAACTCACAAAAGTATAAGGAATAAGCAAAATATGCTATAGGAATGAATCAAACACTCAATGGTTGTACCTCCTATTTTTCAGAAATACGTAGAGATTGACCCCAAGATAGAAAAACTGAGATTTCTCCTAATCTAGTAAATCAAATGCTATGACAACTTACAAGACTAAACTAGACACTAATACGTTTCCAATAAGCAATGTTTCATCCAATTTGGAGCTCTCTAGAGAGACCAGTATCCTCTTCAAGATTACTCTGGGCAAAGAAGATGATGCAAAGAAAAGAAGGAGCAAGACAATGATGGTCACAAGTGTATGTATATTGCTTCCATGTATTGTACAAGTGTTTTGAAGTATTAATGTAGACTTTAGAAGTGATCCATCAATACTACAAGTGGATCTGAATTCAAATAAAGGTGGGAATGGTGTTTAGATGGAATCGATTCACTTTCCTACAATCTTGGAAAAGTGAAGATCTAGTTTGATCTACTTTCACAGGATTGATTGATTAATTGAATGCAACTCAACCACCACAAATTCGTGGAATTTGGGCTCTCCCTTTCTAATTTTACATTTGTAGATCTCCATGCTTGTAAAATGGTAGAAGATCCATGAAAAATGGTTTTTAAAAGTTACAATAAATGAGCATAAGTAAAAGAACTCTCCAACAAATATAATGTGGATGTAATCCAAGCGATAGCTTTTTGATGTAGATCAAATCCACCTCAAACATAGTGTAAGCTTGGTGTTCCAACATGTACCTCATATGAAATCTCTAGCTTTTGGCCTTGGCTATCCGCCGAGCTAAGAACTTTTCATTCCTCCATGCAAGTACATCTTTGATATATAACATGGAATGGGGAATTTAGGCCTTCCGTATGATGCCGTTTGGTCACACAAATGCCCTTGCTATGTTTCAGCAGTTTATGTGTAAGATATTTAAGGAATTTATGTGAAAGAATTTATAAACCTAAATGAATGATTTATGAGCACATTCCCACATATGATGAAACCGCATGCTACAGCTAAGCTAGATATTTAAGGAATGTAGAGTAAAGATTATGTAGGAAGTGAGAAAAATATGTATTCATGATACAACTATAAACATTTTTGGGCCATATTCCTTCAGAAAATGGAATATCAACCAATCAAGCTACAATTAGAGTGAATTTTGAAATTGTGTCGACATAATAAGACTATAAAGGAAGTACAAGACTGCATGAACCATTGTGTCTACTATATAAGATTTATACATGTGTACTTGATAGTAGCCAAATCATTGGATAATCTTTTGAACAACTTTGAATGGAAGGAAAATGCAAAAAATCCTTTGATGAATGCAAAAGACATTTGTGCCTAGTGTCAATAATTAAACCCTTAACTAGAGAAAATCATTTCATGTTCATGTTAATGCATCTGATTTCAATATTGAATGTGTGTTGGCACAACCCATAGGTGTACTACCAAACTATATTGGTGGATGCAAAGTGAAGCTCTATCATCAAACCCTTATGGAGGACATGCTTATACGCTTGAATAAAGCTAAGAAACATAAAGAAAAGGAACAAAGGATAAGAGAAGAAGCGTAGGCTGCGGGTCAAAAGAGCAAATTTTGAGAATAAGCTAAGGTGACAAGGCTTGGTATGGAATCCCAATGCCCTCCACTATCACATGGAAATGTGATATAACATACAAAGATGAACCCTAGCATTATAGATATAAGACTTAGGAGCTACCACAAGTGTCATTAGATATTCTTGTTTTCAAGACATGGGCATACATGTGAATCCATTACAGGTGTACCTCATTGGATTAAGAGGTATGGAGACGTCATGCCTAGGAGAGGTAGAATGTGGAACTCTCACAAACGAAACTTGAAAAAAATGGCACGTGTGCTACCCTCCTCCCATCCTTTACATCCTCTTGCACAAAAAATAGTGATGATCTAGAATGCTCTAGTGTGGACATGTGGCCATCATGCACAATCATTCCCATTACCCCCTAGGTACCTTAGGATATCTCCTCAGCTAGGAGCCTTAAAAAATCATGCTCTTGTTCCAACACACACTCATGAATGATCTAGCTTGGATCTATGTCTGAAATTATCTCTTCCTTCTAAAAATCATTGTCCTCAATGATCCAAGAGGAGACTCTCAATGGACACTCTTCCAAGTTTCCAAATTCTTTGGAGTGAACTAGTTCTGCATGCGATTCTCCTTACTAGAATATCCATGGTAGGAATCTAGACTATAAATTTGTGTTGCTTGGTCTTTCCAAACCTTGTCTCTCCCTCTTAGGAATCTAGAATATAGCCTTGCCTTGTTTTCTCTTTGCAAACCTTGCCTTCCTATGTATTTTGGCCATTCTCTCTTGAGAACTTGGCCTTCAAACTTGCATTGTTTGGTGAATGAAGATGAGTCCATGTAGGATCTATATTCTTCATTCTTAGGTGGAGAGATAGATGGAACTAACCTTTCAGCTTGTACTAAACTACTATGGAATCAAGATATGATTCCATAGTAGTTTAGTACAAGCAGAAATGTGCCACTACTAGTTTCTGACTATAGCATTCTAATAAAACTTTATTTTCCCTTTTATTCTACAGTTCTAAATCCTATAGTTCCTATGCAATAAACTTGTTTGTTCTATGCATAGAAATGTGCACTACTACTCATAGCTATGTAGTTTTGGTAACTCAGTGTGAACTAGATACTTAATCTATAAGTATCCTAGAACTGTAGCTCTTCTTAGAGTTCTCTTATCTTATGATTCATACATCTTGAATTACTTAGCATTAATTTTCTCTTGTTTTATCCATTTCTTTAATCATAATATTCTGTTTAATCAACTGCTAAGTTCTTATTTTGTCTTGAAAGAACCACTAGGAGCACTATTGATCTTTCTTTCACATCACAAATCATTTTGGCAATGGTAAAACTTCTAATTTATAATTTTATATCTTAACTCATCCTTATTCAAAGTGTTCTAGAGCTTTTACAAATTATTTCCCATTTCCAAGCCTTGATGTAAACAAGTTAACCTTTTTAACCGAGTTTACTCTTGTCTCTTATGTAGATAATACAAGTCTACACATTGACTTAGATTCTTATCTGTCCATCAACTAGACTGAAACTTACTCTCTTATTCTTGTAATATAAAGGTATAAAAAATACACAATCTTAGAGTTAGTCTCCTTACCTACAATTCTTGTGGCATCTTTAAGTAGTTCAAGAAAACTATTTATTTTCTATCAATCATTCTTAGGTATTCCAAACTTCTTCAGTTGTCTCTCTTAGACATAGCTTCCACTCTTGCATCAAGTTACCTAACTAAAAAGGGTCTCTTCGAGGGCATCTCTGTTACTTTGAGGATTCCATCCTCCAACCATTTCGAACCTAGATAAAAAAGATGATTTATCTTTGTTATTCATTCTATAAGAGCAAACTTGGTCTACTCATTATACATTTTATGTGCACCCTAAATTATCTTGGTGATAGATAAAATGATATTCTATAGAAAGAAGATGCTTTATGCACTTCACATTTTCTTAAAATCATACACTCTGTATAAGCCTACATACTTTCATGCATCTTGTTCTCTACTTAAGTTACTCTACAAGAATTCAATTATTTTGCACACATCATACTTCCTATCTCTTATGAAATAAAACCTCTCTAGTTGTGTCATGCCATACGATGGCATGTGGATACATAAATTGCAATAGAATCCCTCAGCAAAATCAATCCTAAAACAAGAATAACCATGTTAAAATGAAAACATAAGCGCAGTGATGGCACAACCCCTTTGGTAGCTCTAAAAGACTCCAAACAAGAGACTTTTGCAACATGTGTTGTTGGGCACTACATGCCCTCATGATGATATCTTTCTTTTTTTTTTCTGCTTCAATACCTGCAAAAGATTCTAAAAAACACAAAGAAAACATGTGCATGCTTTTATAAACCAATTTAAATTAATGTAACTTCATGTGCAGAGATGAAGTCATATAAAAGGCTAACTTTGATGTAGATTCCAATGTTAGTCTCGTAAAATTGGAAGAGAAAAAAATGCAAATTTACAAATACTGATGCAAAAAGTATCCAAATGAATGTAATTAAGAGTAAAAAAATGATTGACACCGATAAAAATAGATGGATTCATAGCCTGAATGGTGCTAGATGTTATTAGGATCTAGAATCTAGATCCATTTAAATTTCCTCATTTAGAGCTTCCATGAGGAAGTTATGGCCAAAACAAAGCAAGTAGCTGGAATGCAACAAATAATATTCTCTATGCACATGGTTTTTGATAATCCAATTATGGCTTTATGCTATCCATTGGAAAGACTTTTACAAAGTTAAATAGTGAATTTGGTTGAGAATTGAAAGAGTTATGGTCAAAATAAAGAGAAGAGGTGTTGTAAACTAGCTCCCGTCGAGAGGTGGATACAGAGAAGTAATCTCCAAAAAGGGGAAATGAGGATGCACACTTAGAAATAAGGTAACAGAGCACACATAGTTTCTCTCAAATCCCACATAGATAGGAAATCCTATCTTGTGTGCCTATAAATAGCCTCATGAATAACAAAGCTTTCCAACCAAGAGACGGAGGGAATCAAAGGGAGTCCCCAAACCTATTCAAATTCATGGTCACATGGGCAGGTAGGGTGACTATTTGATAGCCAACTTATGTGTCCTTAAGACCTAATGGATGTGATGTACACATGCGTGAGTTTTGTTGAAGCTACATCAACTTCTAAAAGGCTCATTCTCTGCCTCTTTCTGATGAACAATAGCCTCTACAACTTGCTCTGATTCATGACAACTCTCCACGAACACAATGATGAAGATGTTCAAGAAAAATGTCCACATTCCATCTTCTCATGCCAAGAACATTAACAAAGAAGACACAAATACTCTCTCTCTCTCTCTCTCTCTCTCTCTCTCTCTTTATCTTGCACATGATCCTTAACTAAAACTCTGATACCAAGTATGAGATTGTCGCAAATGAAACTTGAGAAAATGGCATGTGTGCTACTCTAATCCCATCCTTTAAATCCTGTTGCATATAATTTAGGAATGATCTAGAATGCTTTACTATGGACATGTTGCCATCATGCACACTCATTCCCATTACCCCTTAGGTATGTTAGGATATCCCCGAAAGCTAGGAACGTTAGCAACTTGTGCTCTTGTTCCAACACACACTAATGAATGAGCAACTTGGATCTCTCTCTAGCAAACAAGTGCCCATTCTCTTGCATGAAATTCCTCTAATAGTTAGGATTTTGTTTTTTAATGACGATAATCTCACAGAACCTCTTTTATTGGGCTATTATTGCATATATGGTTACATAGTAGGACTAAACCTTAGTAGAAGAATTCTTCAAGTTTGAGTTAATAAACAATGTCTTACAATGAATTAGAAGTCCACGAACCTTTGCATTCCAAGTCCACATACTTACCATGTGTTCGAAAGTCCAATGATCATAATCCTTCAATCCCATGTGGGTGTGACATGTGAGTGTTGGACCCCCCTTCTTTTCCAAAGGAAGGTGAAGCCACTACTAAGGAATGATCTTAGGTGCCATTTCCATCACCACAAAAACAAGTAAAGAAAATGTAGAATCACACTCAAACAACAAACAACCATAGGAGAAAAGCTATCTTAAAAGAAAAAAGATATGGGTAAAAAAAGGTGAGATACCACCCATGCTCACATCAAAATCATAGTCTCAATTGTGTCTAAAGAACATGATATTGAGTGACCATAGTATGAAAAATCAACCAAGAATGATACAAAAAATTTGGAAACCTAAGCACCTTTTAAAGGGATGCCCTGGTGCATCTAGTTTATGGGTGCCCAAAGCTTGATTTAATCGCCCATCAATTCAAGGAAATTGTGATCTTAATTTAACAAATTCAAAAAACTACAAACATGTCAATATTGCATGCTTCAAATGAAAGATTCAATTTAGATTAATTATACTTGCTACATGGAGAGTAGTTGTAGCAACCATATGAATTACAATAAGGACATGTAGAGACATGGGATGATATTAAGCACAATATAATATAAGTTTGGGAGATGTCACATTAAGAGACCTTAGATTAAAGGGTGTTAAAAAATGGTGTTGCATGTGCCAACCATCATTAAAAGAACTGGGTCTTAGTAGGTCAAATGGTTGAAAGAAGTTAAGTGGCAAAGTTCAATGATCAAGAATTTTCTATTGAAGGTCCAAAGCAAGAATACAAACTCGTAAGAAGAGGGAAAAACTAAGAATATTGCAAAGATTGGTTCGTCTCACAAAAGAATTTGCCGCTTCAACTTACAAACAATGAACGATATCCAAAAGAAAGGATTAATGAGTTTCTACCTCATTTTACATCTCAAAATCTGTAAATTTGTGACATGCTTTTAGCAATGGAATGAAAAGAGTTTGAGTTTTAAGAATCGAGAAAATATGAGAAATGATGAATTGAATTTCAGTAGAGATATATGGGACATACAAGGGATTCATTCAGAGGGAGCCATCCACTTCAAGAGGTTTAGAAACCGATGGAAAAGGAGATAGGGAAAACTACAAAGATCCTTATATAAGATGGAGGGAGATAATATTTTGAAATGACTTTTTTTTTCTACATGTGAATGTGATCAAAAGTAAGTTTACTTGGAGGTAAACACCCTAACAAAATGTGCTAGTGGAATTGAAGAATAGATATATAAGAGATGTGGCTACAACTATGCTAAATGAAATGAGTGCCCCTAGTTCTTATTGAACTAATTCAAGTAATATTGCTATATACAATATCAATAGGTAATGAAGCTCATGACTATATGGATTCACAACGTATGAAGCTTGGCGTGGTAATGAACTTAAGCTTTTACATCTTAAGATGTTTCATTGTGTGTGTTATATTCACATACCTCAATATTTGAAACATAAGTTAGAACCAAAGGTAGGTAGGTATATTTCATGTTTATTATTAGAAGCAAAGGGGATTTATGTGCTATAAATATAACATGAAGAAGCTTAAAGTATATAGGGATGTAATAATTGATGAGTTTATACCTTTGTATGGTAGCAAAGATGTGTTTCAAATTGAAGATACATATGAAGTAGAGAAGAAGTTGAAGAACAACAACTAAGTGCTCCAACCACTTCAAGAAATCATTGGAGGGGAGGATTGCATCAACTTGGCAAGAAAAGGCAAGAAAGAGATATCATCTAATTGAAGGAATTAGAAAAGGTAAAGAGAAGGAAGAGATGGAGACCATCTATGGGTAGATATGGGATCTACTCAACATGATTCGGTCATTTAGGGGATGAGATAGCCAACATCAAGGACATAAAGATATCCTATTTACGGATATTAAAGTGGTTCCTTTGGATTAATATATTGTAAAAAGAAGAAGGTAGGTATTTGATGCAAAGAAAAACAATCGTAGATCTCTTGAAAAAGTATGGCTTGTGTGATTGCAAGTTGATTTCAAATCCATTAGAGGTTAATAAGGAGTTAAGTGGTCATGAGGGATGTTTAAGTGAGTGCTCAAGAAGGAGTGGAAATGTAGGATGTGAACATTTGTAGGTCAGCTATTGGATTAGATTAGATTTTGCACATGTTATCTTTTTATATCAACTTATGCAGGAAAAATATCGACGCCAAATCAATGTGAATTGGTACTCAAAATCTTCTTCATTTCAAATATGGGTTGGAATCATAGACACTGTATATCAATGTCCTCCTTTAAAGAAATTTGGAGCCTCTCATCATCTCGAGAGAGCAGAAAATGAAATTTCCTTGATAATGTACATTGGCACTCGAAAAGGAGTGTACAACAACAGAGATGAAACTTCTTCTGTTGTCGTACACTCCTTCATAATCTGCAAGACGACGCTGCTGCTCATGATAAGAGGGTAATTTACAGAAGTTCTTCACTCTGGGACGCCCATTGCGCTTCTGCCTTTTCTGCAATGAGCCATCACATGGCAATCCCCACTCATAAGTGGCGGGATCTTCCGACACACCTGACAATACTCTCTGACGCTTGCGCGCTGGGCCGTCAGCAGACATCGATGGCAGCTCTCATTTACTGTGTTTGTTGTAGTAAAACACAAGCCGCTTGGGCGATGGCAAGCCTTCACGAAGGGGAGGTATTTTAGCGTAGGGTGAAAAGGGAATGACAATACTCTTTCTGCGTGGGGGTGCTACTATGCGGACAACTGCGAGCTTCTTTGTGTCTTCTGCTTGTTTCTCCTGTCGACGACGACTTATTTCCGCTTTCAGAAGGAGTGCTAAAGCACGCCATAGTCTCCTGCATTTCATATCATGGGCACGCATGCCCGCTTCAACGTCTTCATCAGTGTAAGCAGCTTGGTCGGCCCTAGTAGGAGGAGGATGAGTAGTGGTAGCGCTGCCTTGGGGCTCCTTCATAGGGCAACCCCCATCTTCAGCTTTATTGTAAGAGGTAGACACTGTTTGGATGAAGCTTCTTGGAGCGTGGATGGAACACGTGCCTCAGGAGGAGGTTGCTTCGCATCCGGAGCGACGTCTGCTGTGTTGCGCTCGTGCGCCCGGAAGATCTCGATTCTCTGTGCTTGTGTGCCCCAACGGAGTGGCTGCATTTACCTGCGTTTGTCGAATAAGTATACCTACAAAATATATCAACTAAAAGATGATGTTGTTATAGATCACTCATTTGTTTGGTGGGAAAAACCATTCATAGAACATGTCACTCACTCATTTTGTAGCAACGTATGCAAACCCTTTCAGCTGTTCTTATGTGCGAGGAGTGAAATTCTTTTTTTTTTTTAAATAAAGGAAGTTTGGTCTTAGCCTACTCTCCCCGACTTGAATTAATTAAAAAAAAGTACAAGAGAAGAGATCTTGTGCCCATGGGATCTCCCGAATCCCACAGAGTGTTCTATGTGGAACTGTAATCAAGGCAATCATGGTCTAGGTTTCATTGCCAAAATGAACCATGCCCCTAGGTAAACAGTTTTAAAGTATCTTGGCAAGGTTTAATAAGAAGTCCATTTCAGATTCTTCTAGGTTCACGGAAAAGAAATCAGCTCTAGCCTAGTGGTTAAGTCCATCTGAAGTGAAGGTGAAGGTCTTTGTTCTAGGCAACTGCATCGGGGAGAGTGTTTTGCCAACACTTCTCTAGATCTTTCTATAAGCGTCCACCTGAGTTAGCTTTTGAGTTACATCGACTCAAGTGACACATATGGTAGAGTTATGACACAAAATACTCTAGAAGAGTAGAAAATGTCTCTAGATATGCCTAAATATGCACATGCTAACACTTGGACAAGTTCTGGAACAAGTTCACAACATTGGCATCAAAGCTGCGAGGGAAATCCTTTTTGTGGAGAAGGAGTAAAGGATGCCTCATCTGAACTCTTTCTACATGATCTTTGCAAAAACCTCATGAAATTTTGACCTCTCGATCAGGGTAGGAACAACCATTCAGGGTCTTCAACATGCGAATTCACACAAATAAACCACCCACGCACTTGGAATGGATAGTGGACACCCACAATCAAGGGAGTGGAGCTCGAACAATGCCACTCATGCGAAGAAAAGCCCGCACTCTATTCTCTCAGTCTGACGATCACAATATCTCATGCTTTATTTTTGTTTGTTATTATCCTAAAAGTTGCTGCTCAGCACTCATCTAGCACTTCTTTAGTTCCCTAACAGAACAATACATGCACTTTTGATAGTTGTAGCCTATCACCTGAGCTCTCTCTGTTAAACCAGTAGGAGAAATTCAGTGTCCATGACCCCACATCTACAAAAGCACACGAGGAGCACAAGGAACAAGAAGAGGCTTGGAGCACAAAAAAATATTGAATGTAGTATCAATTGTAGATGGTAGTGGCAAAACACTGGCTAACACCCAAATCATTCAAAATAGATCTTCGCCACTCTCTCTCAACAATCACTGTGAAAGCTGCCCTATACTTCGCCTAATCAAATCTAGAAGTGGCCAGAGTAGGCCACTTCTTCTTCAACCAAAATATGTGTAAGTAAGTTATTGAGCATGAAGTGAAGACCACTAGTGGACACATGAATGTCATAATGTCTCTCAGCTAGACAAAAAGGATGTAAACATGGTCATGATGATCCCCCTTGGGATAAACGAATCCATGCACCTACATACCACTCAAGTGGCAAAAGATGGGCTTAACCACATTACAATGCTTTGCACCTCGGCATTGCATTAACGTGCTCAATCAAGAAATAAAAAACTCTATATTAGGTCGAGTTATGCATAGGTGAATCAAGCATCTTTAACATTATCAAGAACACTTAGAAGCATCACATTCTAACTACATAACAACCATCAGAAACATCATATTCTAACTGCATAGCAATTGTCAGAACCACCTTGATAATAACATCTTTTTTTGACTCCATAGCAACCATCAGATCGATAAGAAGGAAGGAGCACACTCAAGGAAGCAAATAACAATCTCATGTTCTCTCCTCCTATCCAAAAGAAACTATATAGGAATGAGCAATATAATGAGATCAAGCATCCACCAAATGCATTTACACAAGAGAAAACTAGCTCTTGAGTCACTTGGCAAGATACCTCGTCCGTGACTTTGCGAGGTAAGATAACTTTGTCAAAATGAATGAAAATATCTCTATATCATACCCATGTTCTCCATCATATCAGAAGATATAGAATTAAGGTGAAAAGAAATATTCTCCCAAAGAAGTTCATTTTTATCTAGATCAATTATCATAGTGACCATTCATCCTTTCAAATGGACATTCAAAATAACAACCTCCCACTAAAGGCCAATATGAAAACTATGAAAAATTAGCAAACAATGTAAAATTATGATGACACATAGCTACTGACTATAAAATTATGATAGTACATAGCAAACACTTGGTTTTGGAAAGGTAGGAATGAAGAGACTCCCATAATTTTCAATGCGTGTATAAGGTAGTGAGAATCAACATTATGAATTGAATCGTTCTTGTTTACTATCAGGAATAAAGGAAACCAACACATGAAGTCTCTCATAGAAAAAGAGCAAAAAGTCAATGTATATGACTGCCACAGTGTTCTAGTTGAAGGTGTAAAAAAGCATACAAACAACACAATGAAGAAGAAGAAGCCTAGAGCACAATACAATAAAGAATGTGTTAGCAAGTGAAGATGGTGGAGGCAAGATACTGGCCATGATTTAAATTAGTCAAAAGGGATTTTAGCCACACATACTCAATACTCACAGTGAAAGTTACCCTATACTCAGCCTCAAAACTAGAAGTGGTTATGGTAGGCTAGTTCTTGCTCAAGCAAGATATGCATAAGTTAACAAGCAAGAAGTAAAGGACATTAGTGGAAATATGAGTATCATAGAAACCATCCTAGTTTGAGTTACAAAAATCATGTAAACATGGTCATAATGATCCACTTTTGGATAGAGCAATCCAAGTATTCGGGTACCACTCAAGTAGAAAAAGATGTGCTTGAACACCTGCCAATGCTTGACTCTTAGGCAATGCATTAACCTATTCATTTGAGAGATAGAACGCTAAATATTAAGCCAAGTTATGCATAAGCAAATCAAGCATCTCCAACATCATGAAGAATCATTCATAAACCTATTTCTATGGGAGTGGCAATAGGTTCGCAATCTTCAAAGCCAAAATGTCTTAATGATGTGCCCATATATTTTTTTTAAGAAAAATTTGTTCCCTCATCAAATTGCATAAACTAAATACCCAAATAATGATGCAAATTCCCAAATCTTGATGTCTTAAAAGAGGTTTGCAAATCACTCTTAAATTGAAAAATATGATTCTCCTTAGGACCATTGAGCTTTCAAATAGTGGGAATCAAGCAAAATACATAATGCTTGATTCATAGATTCAAATAGAACCCCAAAGAAATAATGCGGCTACAAGGATGTAGTTTCAAATAGTACATTGAAAGATGTCCCACCCCCTTATTTCTCTACTTATGTTAAGCAAGTGTCCTTGTTTCTAGAAAAATTTATAAGTCAAAGTATTATGTCATATGTTTATCAAAAAGAGCCAAATACCCTAGATCAGTGTGTTATGTAGTGTGTTGAGATTAAGAAAAATCAAGGAGAGCAACTAGAACTCTCAAAACTCTACAAGGGATCAAATTATTTGGCTCTTACAATTTCAAAAGCTTCTTCATTAGTGAAAGAAATCATAGAATTGGTTGCTCAAACCCTATGAGTAAACCTTTGAAATAGGCAAACCCAAAGAGTGATCATAATGAAGTATTGCTATACTTGGAGAGGTGATCACATGGAAAATGCATATCTTGTGCAAGTACAAAATATGCCAACCCCATGATCATGTTATTGTAAAGTAGAATGAGAGTACACCAACCTCTTAGTACAAGATTGTCCTACAACAAACAAGTAGGTAGGCAAAGCTATCAACAACTGTATAGATTTCAACACCAATATCTTCCAAAAGAATATTATAGCTCACCACAAAAATATCAACATACGTGAATGTACAAATACTCTATCTTCAAGTCAACCTCGATGCATTATGATTCAAGGATTTTGTTTAGACTATGGAAAAGAACATCTCATTTTTTATTGCCTTAAATACCTAGCTAATGCATCAAAATGTGCCACTAAAGCCTCCTTGGAAAATGAGAGAGGAAGATTGTACCAATTAGAATATTATGTTCCCAACTAAGTAGAGTGTGTAAATCCTCCCTCCATCACCAAGTACTCTCAAGAGTCATTGTGGTAAATACGAGAAGAAAAGTGGGTCAAAGAACAAGGGAACCCCCCCCCCCCTCACCCAACAATTTAGGGAGTAGATGAACCATAAGATCAATTTCTCCAAATTATTCTCTCTCTATGGAGACTAGTTAGAACCACAATTAGAAGATGGATTAGATTCGAAATCTAACATCCCTACAAGAGTTAAAACATTTTGTGGCCCCATGGGAATCTAGATCAATGTAATTATGAATGCATATGGTCTTAATGAGCAATGAAGACTCCATCATACCCAAGACTCCATGGAGATAGTAAAGAACACTAAGGTGCAATGTCATCTCATCCTAGAAGAGCTTCTAAAAGTGAAACTAGGCTTGTGGAAATAGGTGGAAAATAAAGTCCCTGAATGTGATTTCTCCCACTAAAAATAAGGATCCAAAAGGAAATTACCCAAGATCTCGATAGAGAATATAGGAGGCATGAGCAAAGGTGAATATGGTAATGCCTATCTTCCCATGAACCACCAAGTGCACACTACCAAGGCCATCATAGACTCATGCATAGGTGTTGCCATTGCTACCACATTGTTATGGATGCGTTCGGGGAAACACTCTTTGTGACCTACATGGAACAAGATTCACATGGCATATGGTCATATTCAGCATCCATTAGGATTGAGGAAAGGCATACTATCATCACGTGTGGTGTGGATTCTGAGCATAAAGCTTTGATAGAGTTTGGAAATAACCACGAGTCATATCTACAAGATACAATAGGACTCTACATTAGTACAATTAATGAACTTTTTTTGACTCATCTTGGATTGATGAAGATACACATAAGTGGATATGTAATGTAGCTGAGGAATATGGGATGAGATTAGAGAGGATAGGATCAGGAAGCTCTAAGAACAATAGACCTGTTCAAGACCTAATATTTGCACTCATGGTATTCCTTGATCAGGGATTCACGCCTCAAGGTTGGGTAGAATCGTAGCAGATATAGGCAAACTAGTAAATGAAGAACAATGGAACCCCCATAGTACTGAATATGGCTATGACGTACCCATGTTCATGTGTTAACCTATCAAGGATGAAGAGTATTAAGCATGCATAGTGATATAATCTATCTCCAAATCAAAGGAAGAATATTTTTATTTTATGGAAGCAAATAAACAAGAGCACAATGCACCCAGAAACGTATTATGCATAGTCAATGAGGTAGAAGAAAGAAAGGAAAAGTAGAAAACTTAGAAACCCTCTTAGGTAGAGGAGGGATCATTGTTTATGATTCCACATAATGTTAGGAACTATGATATTAAAGATAGAGAAATCCTATTGAGGATGCCAAAAAAAGAAGCCCTAATGGGAGAAGCTAATGACAACAAAGGAGTGACAACGAAAATAATTATGACAATTGAGGATCATGAGAAAAGATGCACATATATAGGAAAGGATTTAAGCCCAAAAGAGCAAGAAGTGTTAATAAGTCTCCTAAGAAAATATAGGGACTTGTTCACATAGACATACACAATATTGAAAGGTGTAGAACTAGACATTTGTTTAGATAAAATCCATATGGCACCAATGGATAAACCCATAAAACAAAAAACGCTTACACGTATAGTGATACCTATGTTGCTAAAATACAAGAAGAAAGTGAACTATTGAAAGAGGTCAGACTCATCTATGAAATTGAGCATATCGAATGGGTATCCCCATAATTTTTAAGCGGCAAAAAAGAATCGAAAATTATGGATTTTTATTAACTCTTAACTAGGTAATGTAGCCACAGTTAGAGATAGCTATGCACTTTGTATCAGTGAGCATTTGTTGGAATGAGTAGCACGTATGATAAGTTTATAGTTTTATAGAAATCTTTTGGCTAGAATCAAGTAGCGATAGCCCCATAAGATCACACACAAGATTGCTTCTACCATGGAATGTGAGAAGTCGAGAATTACATGCCTTAGACTCACATCCCACCCTATTTATAGCCCTTGCCTAGTGACCATCTAGAGTTCTCTCTAAAGTCCCTCTACTCATCTAGCCATCATGAATAGGTACCTCATATGAACTCTCTAGCTTTTGGCCTTGGCTATCCCCCGAGCAAGGAATTTCGCATTCCTCTAGGCACGTACATCTCTAAAATATAACACTCTGTCACCTTTCTAAAGATCATTGTCCTCAATGATATAGAAGGAGCGATAGACTTGGGAATAAAAATATGTGATTCCAAATAATTGGAGTAGAGTGTCCTAGGTTTCTGAAATAATAGATGCTCAAAAAGTAGAGAACTAGTCTATGTGCTTCCTATCTAGCATTTCCACCAATAAATAATATTCCTTGCCTTAGGCATATTATAGGAATCCCTCTAAGGCCCTATGAGTTCATATATGTGCAGCATAAGTTCTCAGAATATCCTCGGACTCCCTATGCCTAGACCTTGATGACGAACTTGTGACAGCTTGTCACCTATATAGACATTGGCATCTTGCCCCTTATCTCCCTCAAATACCCCCTGATAGCTTTTCATATGGTATAATCATGAGAAATCACTTACTCCACTAGAGTAAACAAATAATACTATGCTCATCCAAAACAATCGACTATGTCCCAATCTTTGTGAAAAGATACTAAAAACAAATGGAAATCTTTTCCAAGTAGTGCTTAATCTCTAAGATCAAGGAATATATGCTTGATTTACTCATTGTAACGAAATGAAACTCAAGAGATTCCCATCATCATCCAAATTGTGAATCTAAAATATCAATTTGTCAATGGTCTAGACTATGGACCAAGATTTCAATCTATGAATGATCCAAATTATGGACCAAAATGTCGATCTATGATATATAATAATCCAAACTATGGATCAAAATATCTCCCATACAAAGTAAATCCCAAACCATTGTGTGGAACTAAGTACAGCATGCCAAATGAAGACGTGCTAAACAAATATAACAACTAGTGGAACTACCACTGCCATCTCACTAATAAAATGCAAGATGTTCCAAGTGGATAAAACTTCCTTTATCTTGGACCACCATCTGATCATCACCATGACCAAATCATTCCTAAAAAGAAATGAGGTGTCTCTAGTAAACTACTGCAATAATATGACACTCCCATATATAATGAGGACCATAATATGAGTCCACTAAATACACGAGAAAATGGTAAGTAGATGTGTGCACACTCATAGCTCACTAATCTAAGCATCTATCTCACCTCATACACACTATGTATGAACCATGGCCTATCCTCGGGCATATGAAATAGATTAGTACACACTTTATGAACTTTCTCTTATTGCAATTGCCTATTCATAGTTCATAGGTGCAAACCTTGTCTTTTCTCTTCTAGGCTACTAGCCTGAGGACTTGCCTTGGTTTGCAATCACATTCAAAGTGACTGTCTCAATTGCTCCTCTATTGTCTAATAATAAGAAGATCATATGAATGAACTCCAAATCATATAAAAAATACAATCTCAAAGACTTCTCTCCTATACCCTCTATCCTACACCTAGGTAGAATACAAAGCTTGATATGTCCCATACCACCAAACATTATACCCCACATAGATGCATGTATGAGACTAAAGTGAGACACTTCTCTCAAAAAGACAAGAATAAATCGGTGAGTACTCACAACTATAAATATAAAAATGAAACCACGAAGTGTTCCTGAAGTGTTTCCTTCCCTCGATCGAAAGAACAGAGTCATTCCTATGACTCTATCACTCATAACTATCTGTAACATCACCTCATCTTGAGTTGAGAAATGAGAAGTTATATGATACATCAACTCAACTAGAGTTGTGAAGGATGCGGCTTGCATCAAATATCAACTCATGCAACTTGAGTGAAATATTAACTCACAAGAAATTGGAATTTATACAACTTGTATAAATCCAAAATATATGAAATTGGAGCTTCCAATATGAAAAAACCAGGTCTTTAGTAGACAAATGTATCACTCTTTGGCAAATCCTTACCAAAACTTGTTCTAAGAAGAATAGGTCATTTGACCTACCAATTGATGTCCAGTTTCTTCCAACCACATTACAGGAAAGTAAATAGGTGGATCTTTAGCTAAAAGAACTAAATCCACCTTGTTCTATTAGTATATAGCTACTACTATCTACATTTATTGTTATAAAATCAGAGTATTTGGACATTTGAGGCTTTCACAATGACCAAAATACTAAGCCTCCATACCTACAATATTTTAAAAATTTGTATAAGCTAACTTTTACTCTTTTCTTTATATCTCCTACTTGGGGATACATTTCCTCTTGATATTTTGTACACACCATCTAGAAAATTTCATCTAATATTAGAAAGTAAAATACTCCAATTTGAGTAAATGCGCTACGAGAACCAATCACCTCTAGGTGACATGGTCTATAGCCATTTCATAAATTCGAGAGGCTATACTTTCATGTGTAGAGATTATTTGAATTATCAAGTGATCTCTAAAATTATTGAAAATTGTTACAGATAATTTTGGTCTATCAAGGTTATGCAACCAACAAAAATCATGCAATTGGGATCTACAAATGAAGAGAAATGCTTTGTAACAGGTCTATGTCACTTGTTTCAGGCCTCTACCACTATTAATAGCACTTCTAATGCAGAGGTCATTTGAGCTTTGTAAAAAATACCCAAATTACTTGAAAATTAGTTAGATTAAAGAAAAGCCTATGAGCTAATAGCTCTCTAAATTTCATTAAATTTGGGGATTCCCTAAATGAGCAAAATCCAAATCTCTATGAGGTTGTTACCTCACTAAGTATCTACTCAATTATTTTTTAAAACCTAAAAATGCCGAGACATGTTAATCCTTATGATTTAGACATATTCATTCATTCTCTTCGGTGGACTATGACATGGAGACATATCCATGTATATAATGATCACCTAGAGCAATGCAAACCAATTAAGAATCCAAATCATCTCATCGAAAAATGGACTCTTTACATAGTATCCACCTTTCAATGAAAGTGAATATCTATGGATGTCATTCTAGTCATTGTGCTTCTTGTACATTTATTAATCTCATCACAATAAATCACATACAATCATTTATTACTCGTATTGATGATCATAACTATATATCACTCTCGTACTGACTCGAGATAAACTTCTATATCAAGTACATAGAATCACATGAAGAACAATTCATGTGCTCATGACTTAGTGTACGAAAATGCATTTTCATTGTTCTTGAGGAGTGTACCTTTGACATTTTACTTTCTAAAGGAAAAATTAGCCTCTTCATGGTACTTCTATCATGTACCTCATGCTCACCCTAACACATCATGGTGATACATAAAAATGCTCTTCTATGGATAGAAAATGCATCATGCACTTCAGCTTTCTAGAAATCATATTATCTATGTATGCATGCATCCACTCATGCATCTTCTTCTCTACTTCAATTACTTTATATGCTTTAAGCTATATTGCACACATAATACTTCCTCTCTCTTACAACACAACATCACCCTAGTTCTCACATGGCATATAATGCCATATAGCTACAAAAATTTCGACAGTACTTCCCTAGGAAAATGAGGCCCGAAAAAAAAAATTATAACAATGATATAATGATAGACATCAGCGTAGTGGTAAGCAAACCAATTTCTTAGCTGCAAAATCCTGCAAATAAGAAACTTTTCCAATATGTGTTGTTGGGCACTACATGCCCTCATAACAGTGTCTTTTCTCACTCCAATACCTACACAAAGATATTTAAACACACAAAAACAATCTTTGCATGCTTTTGTGAATCAACATAAGTTAGTGTAACTTCATGTGCATAGATGAATTCATATAAAAACTAACTTTCATGCACATTCCAATATTGGTTCCATAAAATTGAAAGAGAATACAATGCAAAATTATAAAATTTGATGCAAAAAGTATTCAAATTAATATATTTGAGAGCAAAAATACGATACAAAGGTATGAAAATAAGTTCATTCCTATTCCAAATGGTTAAAAAGTGATTAGGAACTCCTAGTAATCATAATTGGATAGTCTAGTAATTCAAAAAGAGTTTCTTGCTAGCCAATAGCCATATAAAATCTTGTGTAGAGATGGCTTGAAATGGTCAGAATATGGCATGTAGACCATCTACAATAGGGGCTTGAAGTCTAGAATCCATATCAATTTGAATTTCTTGATTTCGATATTCTATGAGGAAGTTATGGCCAAAACAATGGAGTTAGGTGAGTGGGCAACATCTTTCCTTGAAGAGATATATGGAGAGTTAAATTCTTTGTATAGGTGGATTTGAGCTTATCCAATCATATCTTCCAACCATGCATCGAAAGCTCTTTGAGTCTACATTCTATACCAAAATGAATCATCCAATTAGAACATCAAATGATAGAGTTATATCCCTTTTAGTAAAGGTAGGTATGCTAACCTTGCTCTTTCTCTCCTCTCTCTTTCTACTTCCTCTCTTTCTCCTTCTTCTCTCTCTCTCTATCTCTTTATCTCTTTCTTTCTTTACATTTCTCTCTTCCCTTCTCTTGCTCTCTCTCTCTCTCTCATTTTTTTCTTTGTTTCTATCTCTATCTCTTTCTACATCTTTTTTTTCTTTCTCTATCTCTCTAGTTTTCTCTCTTTCTCATCATTTATTTTGTTCTCTCTTTATCTTTCCTTCTCTTTTTCCTTCTCTTTCTTTCTCTCTCTACTTCTTCTCTTTTTCCCTCTCTATCTCTTTCTTTCGTTCCCTATTTCCCACTATCTTTCATGCTTTTCGTGTTTCTCTATCGTGCACAGTAGGCAAAATTCGTCCTATAAAATAGCATCAGAATCCCCTCAACAAGCTCATATAGGCTAGTGGTTAGAGTATTTACCTTTTTTTTAGAGCTTGAGAGTTCAATACCTATCGTTGAGCACCCTAGAGATGTGTGTGTAGTAAGGAAAACTTGGAAAGCTTTATTTTGCTTCTATAATGACGATGCTGGCCATGAGAGACATCCTACTTCTATTCCTTCTGAGCTCTATGGGAACCTCTTTGGCTGTTTGTCTTTTTCATGCAAGATGAAGATGATGATAAAGATGCCCCCCAAAATAGGCATGAAAGCTTTCCATAAAGTCGTCATGATCAAATTTTTGTTCTTCATCTCCATCATGCCCCATGGATCTACTGCCTCTTGCTCTAATACCAAATATGAGAAGTGGAGAATGGCATGCCTTAGACTTACCTCCTAGCCTATTTATAGCCCTTGCCTTGTCACCATCTAGAGTTCTCTCTAAATTCCATCTACTTATCTGGCCATCATGAGTAGGTACGAAAAGAACTTGGAGAAGCTTGTAGGAGGTACAAAAGTGAGTTTTGAAGCGATGAAGTTCGGTCCAGCCAAACAGCACAACACCAACCATTGAGCTTATGGAGACTCAAATATACCTTATAGGCATGTGATAAGTGCAGTAAAATGCACTATGATCAAGGAGAAAGAGTTTATACAAAACAGATAGGTTCCAGCATCGACTAGCTCAAAAAATCTTAGTATATATGGAAGACAAGATGAACTTCAAATGCTCATAGCAACCACTTTGCTTACAATTAGAAACAATCCTTTTGTGGGAGTGATACACATAGGGGTGAGTGTATATAATGCACAAAATTACAAGGAATAAGAAAAATATGCTATAAGAATGAATCAAACACTCAATGGTGGTACCTCCTATTTTTGAGGAATACACAACGATTGACCCCAAGATAAAAAAACAAAGATTTCTCCCCTAATTCTATCAACATTTATATGCATAAACTAGACACTAATATCTTTCAAATGAGCCATTTGGGATCCAATTTGAAGCTTTGTAGAGAGAGCAATAGCCTCTGCAAGATTATTGTTAGCGAAGAAGATGATGCAAAGAAATGAAGGAGCAAGACAATGATGGTCACAAGTGTATGTATATTGCTTCCATGTATTGTACAAGTGTTTTGAAGTATTTATATAGACTCTAGAAGTGATCCACGACTTCTACAAGCGGATTTTGAATTGAGATGAAGGTGGGAATGGTTGTTGGAGGGAATCAATTCACTTTCTTACAATCTAGGAAGAGTGAAGATCTAGATTTGATCGACTTTTAGGTGATTGATTGATTGATTGAATGCAACTCTACCACCATAAACTCGTGGAATTTGGGCTCTCTCTTTCTACTTTTACATGTGTAAATCTCAATGCTTTCACAATGGTAAAAGATCCATGAAAATTCATCTTTTAAAAATACAATAAATGAGCATAAGTAAAACAACTCTCCAATGGATATTCCTTCACTGTAATCCAAGCAATAGCTTTTTGATGTAGATCAAATCCACTTCAAGCACAGTGTAAGCTTGAAGACTCAACCTCCCCCTCAAGCTAAAGTATGCTTGATTCTTCATTCTCTAATAGGTTGAATACCTACCATATCTTTGAATCTACAAAGCTTTATTCCATCAAGTGCCTTTGCCATCCTATCTGCTTCTTGATTTTGAGTAGGAACAAAAGAAATGTCAATCTCCTTTGCAGGAGCTTCTCCGTGATAAAGTGGTAATGAACTTCTATGTGTTTGGTTCTTGCATGGAAAATATGGTTTGCTACTAGATGATTGGAACTTACATTATCTCCAAATATGTGAGGTTTGGAACTCACAAGTCCCAAATCTGTATACAATGCTTTTAAGCATATTGCCTCTTGAGTTTCTATGGTCAAACCTCTCTACTCTGCTTCAATTGAGGATAAAGCAACTGTAGGTTGCTTCTTTGAACTCCATGACAATATCTTTGAATGTGCAAATGCTAAGTAACCTGAAGTACTTCTTTTATCATCCTAAGCTCCTGCCCAATCTGCATCTGAATAGATTTTGATTTCCAAATCTAAAGACTAAGGATAGAATATACCTTCATTGATTGTACCTTTGAGATACTTAAGTACTCTCGTAGCTGCATCCATATGTGGTCTTCTTGGTGAGTGCATGAATTGACTAAGGACACCGACACTATATGAGATGTCTGCGTCATATGAGAAGCATAGATCAATCTACCTACCAAGCTTTGATATTCTTTCATGTCTTCAATTTTCTCACCTTCATAAACACTAAGTTTATGATTCATGTCCGAAGGTGTACCTTCAAGTTTTGTGTTCTCCATTTTGAACTTCAGAAGAGGATCCTAAATGTATCTTCTCTGAGTCCAATACATTCCTTCATCTGTGTATATCACTTGCATACCTAGGAAAAATGTGAGCTCACCTAAGTCACTGATTTTGAACTCCTCTTGCATGTGTCTCTTGATCCTTTGAATGCCATTCAAATCATCACTCCTCATAATAATATCATCTACATATACGCATAGATGGATAACCTCATTCTGATCCCTTTTGATGAATTGAGAAGGATCTGAGTTGCTAGATTTGAATTCTTGATTTTGAAGATATGTAAGCAACCTCTAATTCCAAGCTCTAGGAGGTTGTTTCAATCCATACAATGCTTTCTTAAGTCTGGAACATAAGATGCATGATTAGGGTCTTCAAAACCAAGAGGATGGGACATGTATACCTCTTCACTTATCCAACCATTTAAGAATACACTTTTCACATCAAGTTAGAGGAGTCCCCAATTCTTGCAGCAGCTACACTTATCAATGTTCTAATTATAGTCATTTTTGCAACTAGTGCGAATGTTTCCTCATAGTCTATACCATGAGTTTGAGAGCATCCTTCGGTAACTAGTCTTACCTTGTAGGTGCAAGATGATCCATCTGAATTTCTTTTTAATTTATATACCCATCTGCAACAATTACCTTTTCATTCGATGACGTTGGAACCAAATCCCAAGTGTCCATCTCCTTCAAAGCATCTATTTCTTCTACAGAGCCTTTTCCCAAGTAGGGTTTCCCTTTGCCTCTTCATAGGTTGAGGGTTCCTCTGATTTGAATCTTTTACCAAGTAGATTGAATTCTTCGTAAAAAATGTGCAATCATATCCATACCTTTCTAGTTGTTTCTTCTCTCTTGCTAATCTTCTAGGTGCTTGTTTGGAGCATTCTTCAACCTCTTGCATCTTTGCTTTGCCTCTTGACTTCAATATTTTGTAATCCTTTTCTCTTTCATCTTGGTTATCATCTGTACCACTTCTTGGATCCTAGACCTGTGTATCATGCTTGCTTCCTACTTGCTGAGAATCAAAATCAAGATCATTTGGTAGAGGTATCCTTTGTTTGTTTTCATCATACCAAGACTTTTTTTCTTCAAACAGGACATCTCTACTTGTAGTGGATTGCTTGGTTGAAGGATTATAGAATATCTAACCTATCTGAGTTGAGTCATAGCCAATAAGCATTGCCTTTGTTGCCCTTTGATTTAGCTTACCTCTTATTTGTGATCGAACATGAACATAAGCTAAACAATCAAACACCTTGCAATGCCCAAGACTAGGTTTTCCCATGTCGACTTGGTCCTCATACATCTGTATGTACTAAGTCTAATAAGTTGTTATGGATGTAGCCTTAGTGGTTGAATGGTTTTCTTTGTGCCATCCCAATATGGCATCCATCAAACCTATTGATCATGTGTTGCGTTGATATGTTCGGTAGTCCTAGAACACTTTGATCCATGTATATATCCTTCAAGGTTCTTTCATTCACATGAGCAAGTCTCTTATGCCACACCTCAAGCTCACTTAGGGTTTGAGACCCAAAATTGAATAGAGCTATGTTCCTGGTTTCTCCTACTTCAAAAGTAAAGAACCTACATGTTTCTCACCCCTCGCGATCTTCTTGAAACCTTGACATGGATCTTCCATAAAAGCTCCATGCTGGGTAAACCTAACTTGCAAGCCTTTTTCAACTATTAGGCCTACACTTATTAGGTTTTTAGTGATAGTAGGTACATAGAGAACATTACTCACAATGTTTGTCTCTACCATTGGAAGCTAATGTGTCATCCCCTGTTTGTAATTCATGTCTATGCTTTGGACTTTCCAAATCAGATAGAAGAGCAATGTTGCCTACAACTTGATTTGAAGATCCTGAATCTATGTACAAGAAATGATCATCTTCTTTACCTTCTTTGTGGCTTAGATTCATACGAAGCAATGAGTCTTCATGTGGTTGATCTTTTGAATAATTTCTGAATTCCCTTCTATTATAGCCTCTATTGTTATTGTTGAAGTTGTGTCCAAGTTAACCTCTATTGCTTCCATATCCACCTCTTCCACGTCCTTTCAGGGTCTTCCCATTGAACCAACAATTCTGAGTGGTGTGGTTGGTAGTATTGCATATGGAACAAGGTTGAACATTTGGTCCTTTCTTCTTTCCTTTCCACTTGCTCTTCCTTGCAAAGTTGTCTTGGGAACTCTCCTCTTCATCTTCTTCCTTCTTCTTGCCTTTCATCTTCTTATCCTTTTTTTCTGCATATAGAGCACTAGTTGAATTACGATGATAGGAGTTACCTTCCTTTATGCTATTGTTGACCTGCTGATTGAAGACTTGTCCAAAAAACATGTTGAACCCTGGAGTTTGCACATCCATGATGAAATCATAAGCCATTGTGAAAGATTACCATTGCTTATCGCTTCCAATCCCATTGAGAATCTACCTCATGATAGCCTCTTCTTCAATCTGTTAGAACAAAGCAATACCTAATTGATGATTATGAAGAACTTGAAGCAAGTCAGAAATCAAAATGAAGTCAAAGAAGTCATTGAAGGAAGTGAAGAGATATCAGAAATGTAGCTTGTATACGAATGTACATTACAAATGGAAGTTCTTGTATAATGGATATAGATAATCATTAGAGATTCAATAGTGTAAAGAAATGAATGAGAGAGTCATTACAAGTCAAGAGTCCATGTGATAGATGTGTAGAGAGTTATCTTCCTGAGTTAGCGTCAAGTCTTTCTCTGATTTCTCTCAACCTGATCAAGTGGATCAGGAAATCTTTTGTACACATCTAATTTAGAAAGTAATCAAGCTATGTTCAAAGTTTCATGGTCTAGTTCCTTTCAGGTTGTGTGTATGATCAATAGGAACATGTATATGTAAAGTCTGCGTGTAGACCTCTTAGAGTCGCACACTTTTTCGTGTCAGAGTTTTGCTTGGATCTCAGAGCACAATGTAAAGTTTCTATAAATGAGCATTCAAAATCTAAGTTAGGAGGTAAGGAAGCTATGGATTAAAGCATTTAGCAAAACAAGACTTATAATTTGAGAAATCAACTTGAGAAGTTGACCATGTCAAAGTCGCTTATTCTAACATACCTTTGATCTTATTGATCAAAACAGAGTTTTAATGGTTAATTTTAAGATCGAATGAATGTTAGGGTTTCAAAAAGGTAGCATGGAGATATTTGCATTATTATATTGAAGAAATTTGAAGCTAGGTGCAGGTAATGAAGTTAGATTCTGAAGCAGACTTCTTGAAGAAGAAGAAACTTCACATAGAGAAGTGTTTGTGAATGATTTTGTAAATCATGGTAATATTTATGTAAATTTTGGTCTATTATTGATATAGAAGTGTTCTTAAATCAATATAGATCAAACATTTGAAGATTAAGAGGTCTCCATCAGTGGTAGCAGAGCAGAAGGTGCAATATAAAGAGAAGAAAAGAGCATTTGAAGTCTCGATTGTTGCAGACATTGGAGTTTTTTCAAACTGAAGGTGGACAATATTAAAGTTTTGAAGACAACCTAAATAAGTCTGAAAATTGAGCTCAAAAGGATCTGAAAGATTAAAGATTTACATTAAAGGTACAAAGCATATTCATTTATCTTAACATTTCCAAAAGACAAAGATCAAAGATGGGAGAAAGCTTGTAGATTGATAAGCTATATAGGGAAAACTATCTAGCTTGGTTCATGATGATAGAGGAACACCTCATGAGCAAAGATTTGATGGCATTCATTACAGGAGAATAAGAAAAGCCTGTGTTTGAAGATCCTATTGTTCCAACTGGGGAAGAGCTTCCAAATTTGAAGAATTGAATGAAGAAGGATGCTAATGCTAGGAGCATCATTTACATGGCTGTAAATGATTATCCTCTAACTCATATTAGAGGATTAGAAAGTGCAACAGCTGTGTGGAAATGTTTGGAAGAGCATTTTCAAAATACAACCAAGTCAAGGAAGTCCTCATTATGGGCTCAGTTCACAACCATCAAGAAGAAGAGCTCACAATCAAGTTCTGATTATGTGGCAAGAATGAGGGATATTGCGGATAGCTTGGGAGCATTAGATAAAGATATTGAAAAGGACAAGTTGGTAAGACAAGTACTTATACGTCTGGGAGGAGATGAGAAATGGAAGCCTTTCATATTGTCCATAGAATTGTCATTTGAGCATTTTACTCCTGATCTTAATCAGTTGCTATGACAAATGCTAAGTTTTGACCAGGACATTAAGGGAGATAATGATATGAGTGCAAGTCAACCTATGTACTCTAAGGATAAGAAAAAGAATGTCAAAGGAAAGCAGTCAATTGATGATGAAGGATCTTCAAGCCAAGCTAATTTCACAAGAGGGAAGATAAATTCAAGAGGTAAAGGAAGAGGAGCTAAGAATAAAGATAATGTTAAAGCTTGTTGGATTTGTGGCAGAACAAATCATTTGGCAAATGATTGTTGGTATAACAATCAAAATGGGGGAAGTCATAATTAGAGTTTCAATCAAAGAGGTAGAGGAGGTAGAAATCAAAGAGGTAACTTCAAAGGAAGAGGTGGTAGGACTTCATATGCTAGAGGAGGTGGAAGAAGCTTGAGAAGTGTAGGACAAATTATGGAGAAAGGATATGAAATCAGATTCACCAATGATGGTGTTTATGTGCAAGATGCAAATCTAGGATATAGAAGTATCATTAGAGGTCAAAAGGAAGGAAGGCTTTTTACTCTCAAGGTCCAAGGCAATGTGGAACAAGCATTGTTTACTTATGAAAGTCAAAATATTTCTGAGTTAGACCTATGGCATAAAAGGCTAGGTCATTTTAAGGAGAGAGCCATAAAAGAAGTGTAAAAGAATGATGTAGTGCTTGGATTGCCAAATGTTGAAGGTCAATACATGGTATACAAATGGGAAGCTTTTCAATTAGGTAAAGCTCACAAAAGTTCATACAACAAACCAGGATACATGTATTCAAATTTGCTTCAATTGGTTCATACAGATGTGTGGGGTCCTTCAAGGGACTATAGCATAAATGGATCCATATATTATGTGTTTTTTATTGATGATGCAACAAGATGGATTAGACTTTATGTAATCAAGGACAAACCTCAAGTGTTCAAGACATTCAACCATTATCATGCCTATGTAGAAAGGATTACAGGACAGAAGCTCAAGAGGTTGAGATCAGATTGGGGGGGGGGGTGGGGAAATAGAAAAGTATGTGTTTATTGGGTATGATGATAGAAAGATGGGATACACATTGTGGAGTCCATCTACAAAAGAATTTCTTGTTACAAAAGATGTTACATTTGATGAGCAAAGCAATTGGTATACAGGGTCAAATAATGATTATGTAGATTTTGAAGAAATACAAAGGAAAGGGAAGACAAAAGTAAAGATGTATGAAGAAGATATTGATGATGATGATTGTAAAAGTAAATTGCACGGCAGTGATGAAGATAGGCCAAGATTTGATCCAGAATCAAATGAGGCTGAGACTTCGAGAAGTGTAGAGTTCAAAAGATCTTTGAGAGAAAGAAAGGAACCTATCATCTATAGTTATGATACATCTTTCTTAACAACAAAAGGTTATGCTTATAGTGTAAAGACAAAAGAAGCTCCAACCACATATGAGGAAGCTAATGGAAAAAAGAATTGGGACAAGGCAATGCAAGAAGAGTATGATGCTCTACTTGAGAATGAGACATGGGAATTTGTGCCAAGACCAAAGAACCAGAAGGTAATTGGATGTAAGTCGGTGTACAAGACAAAGAGGTTTGCAAATGGTGAGGTTTCTAGGTGCTAGACTTGTGGTTAAAGGTTATGCCTAAACTTATGGGGTATATTATGATGAAACATTTAGTCCAATTGCTAAGATGTCTACAATTAGAACCTTAATTGTTTTTGTTGCTTGTAAATAATGGAAGTTGTCACAATTAGATGTGAAGAATGCATTTCTGAATAGATATATTGTAGATGAGGTGTATATGGAGCAACCAGAGGGTTTCATGGACTCAATTGGATCAGATTATGTATGTAAGCTCAAGAGAGCTTTATATGGTTTGAAACACATCCCAAGAGGTATAGAGGTACAAATGCTCAAGGAATCAAGGAGCCTAAGAAGCAAATAGAGAAGGATTTTAAGATATGTGATTTGGGAAACTTGTCTTATTTCTTAGGAATGTAGATTGTGTATACTCAACATGGAGTAGATGTTACACAAGAGAGATACTTGAAGAATCTTCTAGTCAAGTTGAACATGGAAGATTGCAAGCATTCAACCACACCATTGGAGGTAAAACATAAGTTGAGTAGATATGGAAGAGAAGAGTTTAATAACATGAAGAAATATCAGAGTTTGGTAGGTAATTTGATCTATGCTACCTTTACAAGACCATACCTATCATATGTAGTTGGTGTCTTATCACAATTTATGCATTGTCCAAGGAAAACTCATTGCATTGCAGCTCAAAGCCTACGTAGATATACCAAAGGAACCTTGAGTGAAGGTTTGTATTATGGTTTTACTTCTGACATAAAATCAACGTGTTTAGTGATGCAAATTGGGTAGGTAATTCAGATGATAGAAGGTCTAATCATGGTTATCTCTATTATATTGGAGATAAGTTAGTCTCTTTGTGCTCAAAGAAGAAACATACACTTAGTTTGTCATCCACAGAAGCTGAGTATAAAGGAATGGTAGAGGTTTCAAAAGAAGTGATATGGTTGAAGGCCTTATTGAAGAGTTTTGGAACTGATCACAATACTCCAATTATTTTTGGAGACAACATAAGCTCATTATATTTGGCAGCTAATCCTGTTTTTCATGCCATGACTAAACACATAGAGATTCAGTATCATTTCTTCAAGGAAAAGGTACTTGAAAATGAGATTGAAGTATTGTATAAACCAACAAAAGAGGAGGTTGCAGATATGTTGACAACGAGCTTAGATGTACCTAAGCTAGAGAAGTTCAAAGAGATGGCAGGAATAAAGAAGAATGGTATAATCACAATAAGTGATTGAAGGGGAGCAATTGGAACAAAAAAATCCCTAATTTTTGATTATGAAGAACTTGAAGCAAGTCAAAAATCAAAATGAAGTCAAAGACGTCATTGAAGGAAGTGAAGAGATCTCAGAGATGTAGCTTGTATACATATGTACATTACAGATGGAAATTCTTGTATAATGGATATAGATAATCATTATAATGATAAGGAGTTATGTAATAGACATGGGCTGAGTCTAGAATCATATGTATATAAGTGAATAATGTAAAGAAATGAATGAGATATTCGTTAGAAATCAAGAGTCCATATGATACATGTGTAGAGAGTCATCTTCCTATGTTAGCATCGAGTCTTTCTCTGATTTCTCTTAGCCTGATTAAGTGGATCAAGAAATCTTTTGTACACATCTAATCTAGAAGCTATTCAAGCTATGTTCAAAGTTTCATGGTCTAATTCCTTTGAGCTAGTGTGTATGATAAATAGGAACATGTATATGTAAACTTTGTAGGTAGACCTCTCAGAGTCGCACACTTTTTTGTGTAAACGTTTTGCTTGGATCTCAGAGCACAGTGTAAAGTTCTTTATAACTGAGCATTCAAACTCTAAGTTAGCAGTTAAGGAAGCTATGGCTAAAAGCATTTAGCAAAAAGGGACTTTTGTTGTGAGAAATCAACTTGAGAAGTTGACTATGTCAAAGTTGAATGTTCAAAATGAAAGTTTCTAACATACCTTTGATCCTATTGATCAAATCAGAGTTTTAATGGTTCTTTTTAAGATCTAATCAATGTTACGGTTGTGTAAAGGTAGCATGGAGATATGTGCATCATTAGATTGAAGAAATTTGAAGCTATGTGCAAGTAATGAAGTTAAATTCTGAAGCTGACTTCTTGAAGAAGAAGAAACTTCACACAGAGAAGTGTTTGTGAATGATTTTGTAAATCATGGTAATATTTGTGTAAATTTTGGTCTATTATTGATATAGAAGTGTTTTTAAATCAATATAGATCAAACATTTGGAGATTAAGAGGTCTCCAACACAATCACCTCTCCAATGGATGCTCACGGATCCACAACCTCCTTGAACTTGGTAACAAACTTTGTGATGGTTTTTTTAGGTGTCTTGTCCATTAAGTTGAACTTGTTCAAAAGATGATTCATTCTTGCTTTGGTACTAGCAAAAAAGAAAGTCTTGAGGGCATCCAAAGTCTCTTGAAATGTCTTGCATCCTCTAATATGTAGTAATAGAAAGTTAGAGATAGATTTTAGTATGTACGACCTTGCTTGCGCATCCCTTGCACACCAAAGTGTGAGCTTGTCTCCCTCCTCTTGCTTAGGCCCTCCTTTGGATCTTGGAATAGGCATAGCTTCATCACCTCCTACAATCCCATAAAGATTTCTACCTTGCAAATAGGCCTCCATTCTGATTTTCCAAGCCCTGTAGTTGTGTCCATCAAGCTTCTTGATCAAGTGAGGGAAATTCATCACCCATCTTTATCTAGCTCTGATACCACTGAAAGAAATTGGAGAAGCTTGAAGGAGGTAAAAAATTGAGTTTTGAAGTGACGAAGTTTGGTCTAGCCAACCAACACAAGACCATCCCTTGAGATTATGGAGACTCAAATAGACCTTAGAGGCATGTGATAAGTGCACTAAAATGCACTTTGTACTTTGGAGCATCAAGCATTAGGAAAAAAGGTGAACCCTGGATGGGCCTTTTAGCTCAAAGAGTGATTAATGATGGACCAATCAGAAGAGGGTGGTGGCCACAGTCTATACCCTATAAAATACTAGGCTGAAGGGGGAAGAGGGGACAAGATTCCTCTATGTTCAGGGTTGTCTTCTAGAGAGAGAAGAAATCTCGTAATCAGGCTGGGCCCAAAAATTCAAAATTTTTTAAAAGTTGTAAAACTCATCATAATACCATTAAATGACCTCCATATCACTTTTCAGGGTCAAAAGTGCTATTTTTGACTTCTAATTCAAAATCCGTGCATATTTGTGGACTAAAAAAGTGACTTTTTTCAAAATGACTCAAAAAACTCTATTTTCCCTCTTCAAACTCCCATTTTCATACCCAAAACCCAAAAAGTCATATTTTTCACCTCTATTCCCTCCATACCATACAACAGAAGCATTGTTTCTCCTCCTACCATTCTCCCAACTTCTGCAGCAATGACAACAACTCTTACTCCCATGGAAAGCTCCAGAGCTCGTAGGAGACCAAAGGACGAAGTTCACACAATGACGTGCCACAACATCAAAACAATGGAAGGAAGTTGGCTACCACAAGAGTTTTGCAAAGGTGCATGGGTGTACATGCAGCCATCTGGACTTGGTCCTCATCGTGTTCGAGATCGTGGAAATTTGGATCTTCATTGGAAAGGTAAGCTCTTAGGCTTCAAGCAGCAAACACATGGTGGGATGGTTGCTATTGTACAACATGTCTTCACAGTTTCAACCATGAAGTTAGAAAACTCCAATAGAATTAGATATCCAATCCATTGTGAGTATTTCTATTTTCTCAATGCTTCATGGTGTTAAATGTCTTAATTACTCATCTCATATGTTTTTCATTGCTACAGTCATATTTCCTTCTAGTTTAGTGGAAGAGCAACCACTTCATAGTCTCACAGGAACTTTCAAAGCATTACATGCAGACATTGGGGCATTAGTGTTTTCAGATGTACCTCCTGCTAAACTTATTCGTGAAAGGATCTTCTTTTACACTCACGAGTACATTGTTCCTTCCACAGATGGTGAATATGGAAGGTTGGAGATTATCAAAGTTGACTCTCTTCTTAGTTTAGAGTGGCCAAAACTTGATTTTTGGTCCATATCATCTTTCAAGCGTAAGATGGTGATGGACATACATAACTCTTTGAAATTCACACGCGTATCTAGATCAATAGGTCTTCATTGGACTCTACCAATCCATTGCTTTGTTTTCATATTTCAAGGCATTCCTTTTGTAGAAACTCCTACAATGTTCCTATGTAAAGATATTACATACGAAGCAGTAGAAGGATTGTTAGGGGAAAACTGGGGTTATGTAGAAGGATTGTCAAAAGGGGATAGATATCGTTGTAGAATTGGTGACACAGGTATAGGGTTTCGCTATTTAAAACATCGCACCTCATTGTACATCAGATTTTATTATGATCGTTGGATGTGTAAACTAGGAGAGTGGATACCTTTGCAAAGCTCGGAGGGATCTTTAGCTTCATTTGAAATTAATGTGAAGTTACCAAACAATGATATGGAGGTGGTTTTAGTTAATCAACATTGGAACTTGGCCAACTTGAGAGAGCACTTACTTATCATGGGATATGATGATCTTCATGATTTCAAATTTTGAATACGAGGGAACAAGGTAAGAGTTGTATTCCATATATACATATATATATATATATATTATTCTATCACTATTGTTCATGATTTGAAAATGTTTTACTCTTTTATGAATTGTCCACAGATTGGAAAGAGATTGGAAGACAAAATCAAGGTTCTTGCAGATTGGAGCATGGATGGAACTGACATTTCATTGTCATAACTCTTTTTTGTAAAGATACTGTGAAACCTGTAAACAAACCTATTTTTGCAATGAAAAATTTTTCACATTTGCTTCAAGGATATTTTGGCCACATTCTAGTTGTATCTGTAAATTCTCAAGGTTTTTCTTGAAAGAGCATTCTTATTGTTTATTTCCTTTGATGTGATCTCGAATGTCAAAGTTTTCCTTTTCAAGACTCTTATGTTTTAATTTAAGGAAAAGTCACTTCTATGAAAAAGTGGGACCCATCACTTAAAAATTCTAGAAAAGTTATAAATAGGAGTCCTCTCTCCTCATTTCTCACTTTTGCAACCACATTGAGTGTTAGAACAGTCTGCATTTGCAAGCTATGGCTTCCACCTCTGTACCTACTAAGAGTGCACGCCACAAGTTTCTAGAATTTTTGGAGGATTCAGATTACAAAGGTCAACATGACCTATATGATCTTCTCTCCAAGGTTCCTGACCTCCATGGAACCGTGCAAATGAATGCCGATGCTTTGGAGGAGCTACTTCAATATATGCAAGTTCATATATTGCGTTTCTCCATTGAAATACCACCATATGATGGAACTTGGGTTCCATGTGACCTTCTCACCTACATTCACAAAGGTGATGAGGCTTTTGCAAAACGATTGAAACGGTTCCAGGCAATTGCAGAGGAAGCAGGGCACCTTCTTGATGAAAATGTGCCACTTATAAGGAAATTGAATAGGAAACGCAAGATGGGTCCAAAATATCTTTCATTCATTGCTGCCACAATTTTCTTTGTGAATGAGGAACCAGAACCAATTCCTCATGAGATCCCTCATCTTCTTACAGGTGGTTTTGTCGAGGATAAAAAGGAACCACCTCAAGAACCCTTGAATCTCCTATTAGAGAGAGAAGCTATTGAGAAAACTTATCCTCTTGGTGTGGATGATAAGTTGAAAGAAGTGCCTAAGCCATCCACCTCTTCGGAGCCAGAAGCAACTATTCCAGAGGTGGAGATTGAAACTTTTTCAGTGGTTCTTGTCGAGGGACAAGAATATTTGTTTTTACATGATGTAGAGAAGGCATTTGGGCTATGGCTTGATGAATGCCTAAGTTTGTTTTGTACTTTGTCAGAGTGTCCTTTGGATAGTACCTCTGAGTTGTTGGAGAAAAAGTGTTTGCCATTTGGTGACTCAGTGGCCGACACAATAAAATTGGTTTGCAATGACATACTCACAAGTGAACATGAACATATCACAGAAGAACAATTTAATAATGCACAAGAAAGGATATTGGAATCAAAAATTCCCTCCTCACCAGTAATCGAGCAGAGTGGGATGTCCCACTCCAGCATTAATTTACAACTTCAAGAGAGAGGAGAAGAAGAAGATAGAGTTCAAGATGTAAGT
The DNA here is from genome assembly GCA_020310875.1 of Ceratopteris richardii. Taxonomy (NCBI): domain Eukaryota; kingdom Viridiplantae; phylum Streptophyta; class Polypodiopsida; order Polypodiales; family Pteridaceae; genus Ceratopteris; species Ceratopteris richardii. The sequence goes on along the minus strand of CM035408.1, from coordinate 83,811,319 downwards.
ATCTTCAATTCATGTCATTCATTCTTACAAACACATGCAACTACTAATCATAAAACTTTGTGCAGGAGGTGATTGAAGTCGACAAGTTTGCAGCAAGGAGCGGAGGTGATCGAGTGGCTCGTGGAGGTGGCTCATCCCTTGCAAACTACATTGGGAAACTTCCCAAAGACCATTTTGTAATTATCCATAAAGAGTTCAGTCCTCAGGGCCACTTCATGACATGGTGTCTAAAGGCCTTAAGTAAATTGCTTTGTTTATCAACCATTACACAGGGGAGTAATTGTATCTTTTTAGTTAAGAAATCCCTTGTAACTACAACCTTAGGTTCCAACTTCCGTGGAAAGGTCTTAGGCCAAATAGGTATATCTCTAGGTCTAGGTGTTAGAAGTGTTGATCAAATAGCAAACTCAATTTTGACTTACACCCTACCCATGGCTTTGGAGCGTCGAAAGAGAGTCATTGAGAAACTCAAAGCCAATTGATGTAAACAATTGAATTAATATCAAATTTTCACTTTGCTTTATTTACAATTGTCTCAAGTATTTCTTTTTCAGTATATTATCTAAAATTCTTTTGCACCTGCATGTGATGTATTGATGTCATGTAGGGCATTGGGAGGACCTTTAGTTTCATTCTTTTGGACTCTTGATAATATCCCTGTAGGTCATGATCCCCTAATGGTTACCTTACCCCTGAACTAGCTTTACTAGTCATGATCCCTCTGATGCACTTTCAAAGGTCTTGTAGGGCATTAGGAGGCCAAATAAGGCCCTGCCACAGAAACGCGGGAGAAGGCCCTGCAAAACGTTTGCAGGGCCTTCTCCCGCGTTTCTATGGCAGGGCCTTATTTGGTCTCCTAATGCCCTACAAAACCTTTGAAAGTGCATCAGAGGGATCATGACTAGTAAAGCTAGTTCAGGGGTAAGGTAACCATCTTGAAAATATCCATCTAGTGAAGGTTGAGTCTCATGTAAGGTAACCTTGGGCATGTCAGGACCTTTAGTTTCATTCTTTTGGACTCTTGATGGGATGCCAAGATAGTTGCTCAAAAGACCAAGATAGTTGCTCAAGATAGTTACCTTACCCCTGAACTAGCTTTACTAGTCATGATCCCTCTGATGCACTTTCAAAGGTTTTGTAGGGCATTAGGAGGCCAAATAAGGCCCTGCCACAGAAACGTGGGAGAAGGCCCTGCAAACCTTTTGCAGGGCCTTCTCCCGCGTTTCTGTGGCAGGGCCTTATTTGGCCTCCTAATGCCCTACAAGACCTACATGACCTTAAATAAAAAAGAAATTTCAGTACAGGGATATTATCACTAGATCAAAATGACAAGATAAGAAAACAATCATTCATATATGAGAGATTATCACAAGAAAACACATGGAAATGTAAAATGACTGCTCATGTTTCATTCTAAATAATGAGATTATAAATGGAATAGAGGAAAAGTGCTAATGTTTCATTGAAAATGGCAATATTTACAAAAAATCTCTTGTCCATAGAGATCAGTTACAAAACTTAGCTACGATCACCCCTAATTCTCCTAGCTAATTGTATGTCCTTCGGTTGTATAGTGACTCGCTTAGCATGGATGGCGCACAGGTTGGAATCCTCTAGCATTGATATCAAAAATGCTTCAGCTGCCTCTTGTAAAGCTTCTAAAGCTAGAGCTTGGATCCTTAACCCTGCACAATACCTTTGTAACTCTTCTTTGACCACCCTTGCAAAGGGTCTTCTAGGTATGAGAAGCTCAGCTGTCTTTTGATAGTGCCTTATCTCTGCAAATGCCTTTGTATATCTTCTTCTTCGTTGTGGTGCTCTAGCTTGTGGTGGTGGTGGTGGTCTTCGTTGGACATTTTCTTGTGGTCTTGGTTGGGGTGGTCTACGACGAGGTTGAAAGAATTTCTTCTTCTGTTGCACGCATCTTGAGCTTTCTCCTTGTTCAGGATGTTGTTGCTGGCTTTGCTCTCTCTCTTGATCATTGGGTATGGCCCCCTGATTTGATGGTAATGTCTTTCCCGCTACAGTAACCCTATGATTTGTAGGTATTTCTTCGTTACCCCATGGTGGCAATCTTTGACTCTCATCACTTGCTTGTGAACCTTGTTGAGACACATCCTCATGCGATTCATCAAAATCATCATCAGAAACTACCTGTCTATGAGCACGCTCCTTCACCCTTCTCTTTGTTGGTCTCTTTGGTGATGGAGGCTCATCATATGATGATGGTGGTGATTGGGGTTGATTTACGGCCTTTTCCTTGGATTGCCCATGTTCCACTTGTTCATGCAACTGTTCACTCCCAGAGGTATGGCCACCACCTGTTTCACGATGGGATGCAGAGTGCGAGACACTACGTCGCCTTTTGTGGTGATTCATCCATGGTGGCTTCTGAGTGCCTTGCACATAGCTAGGAAAGTTAATGGGATCCTTCCTTGCAGTTTGCTTTGTTCGTGCCATCCTCTATAGTGCTAGAATGTTGAAATGAGACAATGAGTCTCCTTTTATAATGTTTCACTTAAAAAGGTTCTGTTCACACCTGAATGGACAAAAAATAGTTTAAAAATTAAAAATTACCTGAAAAAATTCCAAAGAAGAGATTAGTGTGTAGCAAACCTTATGAATTATTCAGAAAATGCCATGAATGTATTAAATGACTTCACTTCCATGATGAACCCTCTCGTGTTCTTGTAGCTCGCCATTGAGCATGACGTAAAGGTCCCAATGATGACTTCCATTTTTCACTAGCTAAGTTGTGTTGATGAAATCTTGCAAGTTTTGCAACTTTCGACTCCTTGGCTCGTTCCATTGCATATGTCCTTGAAAATGCAGTACGATAAAACCAATTAAACATCTCTTCCATATAGTTTGATTGCATTGCACCACCACCATGTCGTGTGTTCTTGAAGTAAACACCTCTAGCCTTGTAATGTGACTTCTCCATTCCTTGTGTACTAAAAATCTCCAATGAACCATATCGATGCATAAAAAATGCTCCATGTGCAAATAAAATATGCTGAAATGATATAAGTACATATAACACAATCTTATCAACAAGAAAATTGAAAAAATAAGAAAACTTACAATGTAATGTGTAATATTGCTCTCTCCCCAAGATAGGATGAAACACTTTGCAAACTCCATTAATGTATCTTGAAACAACTGACGGTCATTTTTGTTGGAGCTATTAAGACTCATTAAACCTACCAACTTATCTAAGCATGACCAAACCTTCTTTCGCCTATTACTAAGGTCAATTTGAGAATCATTATCAGTGGTGATCATGCACAAGTCTTTCCATAGCTCCCTGCATTCATTTTTCTTAGGGCTTACACCTGTTCTGAAAAATTTTCTTGCCTTCTTCCCTGTCATTGACACTTGTTGCAAACTATTTTGCGATTCACCAGGTTTTTTGACAACTAGAGTTACATTACCACCATGACAACCAATCGAATTAAGCAACTCTTCCAATTTTTTGATTGCTTGTACAGATTTATCAATTGGCTTCATGGAAAATGCATATTCTATGTGGAGCTTCAATAATCTATCAAATATTCTCATGAAAGCATGCAATGTGCAAAAGTGAACATTAACTAATGGAAATGGAATAATGGGATTCCAATCTTTATCTAATGTCTCACGGTTAGGTATTTCTAACATTGGACACCTTAGCAAAGGTCTATCCCATTCCGTGGAAGTAGGTGCATCTATGTATTCATCTAAGCTAGATAGTACTTTTTGTTGTCCCTTTGTTACTTTGTAGCCTCGAGTACAAAATGGACATGGATAATGAGCAGATGCACCTTGCTTGCAACCTAACATGCATTTGATAGTTTTTAAATCCCCACCCAAGTGCCAATCTATCTCAAAATCACCCAAGTTTTCTATGTGGAGCTTTGCACCATGAATTTGAGAAAGTATTACTTTAGTGATCCATGGGGTCCTACTAAAAATCCATGAAAGAACATCATTGGATTCTTTAGGTACTTCAATAGCACCTAACCACCATATTTCTTTCTCGGATTGAACACTATATGTAGACTTAGAGCTAGAGTTACAACTTTCATCAGATATGGCATTTCTGATAGCTTCATTCATGAGTGTCAAACTCAATCTCTCCATTCGTCGTCCCTTTATAATCTGGCATTCATCTAACTTCAATATAAACTGTAATTTGGTATTACAATCTGCATAAATTAGCAAAATCTTTATAACATCAAAATACAATGTATATCAAGGTAACAATAGTGCACATACCTGGTATAGTAGATTTGTAAAATTGAACCATTGCCTGTTGAAGCCTCTCCAAATCCACGAATATGTTGTTGTACTTTGTGTAAGGAAATCCATTTCCAACTGCGCTTTTCAACTCTTTTTTGGATGTAGATAAATGATAAATAGACATAGGCATAATATCCTCTATATATAAGTAGTTTCCAAGAATACTAGTTATATCTTCATTGGACATTGACTTCTTTAGCGATACCTTGTAAGGAGATGGAAACATATTCTGTAAAATACCTTCTCTTTCTAATGAATGCTTCAAAAGGTTGTACAATGCACTGTATCCTTTAGTACTAATTCCTGCTTCATCACATACCATCTGCACGTCTCTAGGAGTGATAATATCTTGTAACTTTTTTGTGAAATCTTTAATCACTTTCTTCTTGATTAGGTTTCCTATCCGTGACTCCAAAATACTAACCACCTGCTTGTTGGTCAAACAAGAATTTAATAACTTGAATTGATCCTCTGTTGTTGATGATGCATTAACATCTTCAACGAATGACCTACATAACAAGAAAAAAAAAAAAAAAATATATATATATATATATATATATATACATATAAAGTCTTCCAAAAAGAGAAACGAATACAAGCCAAACCTTATTGCAAAAACTCGTCGTTTGCGTGCTCCACCACCAATTGAAAGAGAGTCAAAGGATGTTAATGATCATCTCCTACGTCGCATCCCAAGTGGAGTCTCTCTCAAGTGTTGGACAGTGTTTTTAAATTTCTCAATTGTTCTCTCCTTTTCTTCCATATGCTTTTCAAGCTCTGCAAGCTTTTCTTGTAAAGATATGATTGTGCTTTCAAAAGTGACCAACCTTGTATGATTTAGTTGATATTGTTGAATCCAATACTCAATAATGGCAGTTGAATGTGTAGATAATCGTTGACAATAACCTAAGAGCCCAGCTTTACCGGCACCGATGAACTGAAGTAAAGTTGAGAGGTTATGGAATGTTGGATGGTAAGAAGACATTGGATCAGGAGGGTATAATGAACCATGAGTCCAAAGATCAATATTCTTTTCTCCAGCTTCACGACGCTCATTTTGAGAGTTCACATCATTGTTGCATTGTGTATTTGGAGCAAACTCTCTGGGCACACGAACATGGATACTTGTTGATGCTGGGGCATGAGGACGTCCTAATGTGAGGTTTGTAATAGGTGTCAACACCATCTTTTCCAACAATTAAACAATACTGAGAAAGAGACCAGAAATTTGTTTGGAAGAGATGCTAGAGCATGATTTTCTCAAGAAAAGTTTGTTTTCTTGGATGAGGATGGGTAACAGTGTGTTTTTCCACTGAGAATAGCCAAAAATGTTGAAATTTTGAAAAAGTCATTTTTTGGGTGAAGAGTAGTTACGGATTTGATGATGTGGCACTCTACTTTTGGAGGGATTTTAAAAATATTGCTTTTTCAAAAGGAAAATTAAAAACTAAACTCAAAAAAGGTCACTTCTGACATATATATTAAAAAATGAGCCCTTTCAAGTAAATAAACACTGAAATTGAGACTTAAAAAAAAAAATCATTTTTTTATTCCCATACATGCTCGAGTTTGATGATGTGGAAAGTAGATTCCCTTTCTCTCTCTCTAAAAGAAGAGAGAGAGGAGCCTAGTAAGCCTTAAAAAAAGCCTACTCCAGCCTACTAAAAAGTGCCCTATTAAATGCACTTTGTCCCCTTAGACAATAGCAGAATGAGGCTTAATCCCTGAAAATTAGGGATCCTTACAAGGCCCATGCAGGGTTCACCCTTTTTCCTAATGGGAGAAAGAGTCAGTACAAAACAGATAGGTTGGCCCATCGATTAGCTCAAAAGACTTACCATCTAAGGAAGGGACAATGAACTTCAAATGCTTATAGTGACCACCATAATTAGAATTGGAGAAAATCCTTTTATGGGAGTGATACACATAATGTTTCGTGTATATAATTCACAAAAGTATAAGGAATAAGCAATATATGCTATAGGAATGAATCCAACACTGAACGGTGGTACCTCCTATTTTTTAGGAATACGTAGAGATTGACCCCGAGATAGAAAAATTGAGATTTCTCCTAATCTACTAAATCAAATGCTATGACAGTAATACGGTTCCAATAAGCCATGTTTCATCCAATTTGGAGCTCTGCAGAGAGAGCAGTATCCTCTCCAAAATTACTATTGGCGAAGAAGATGATGCAAAGAAAGGAAGGATCAAGACAATGATGGTCACAAGTGTATGTATATTGCTTCCATATACTGTAAAAGTGTTTTGAAGTATTTATGTAGACTTTAGAAGTGATCCATAAATTCTACAAGTGGATTTGAATTCAAATGAAGGTAGGAATGGTTTTTAGATGGAATCAATTCACTTTCCTACAATCTTGGAAAAGTGAAGATCTAGTTTCATCTACTTTCACATGATTGATTGATTGATTGAATGCAACTCAACCACCACAAATTCGTGGAATTTGGCTCTCTCTTTCTCATTTTACATGTGTAAATCTCCATGCTTTTAAAATGGTAGAAGATCCATGAAAAATCATTTTAAAAAATACAATAAATGAGCATAAGTAAAAGAACTTTACAACAGATATAACTTGGACGTAATCCAAGCGATAGCTTTTTGATGTAGATCAAATCCACCTCAAACATAGTGTAAGCTTGATGTTCCAACAGGTACCTCATATGAACTCTCTAGCTTTTGGCCTTGGCTATCCCCTGAGCTAGGAACTTTTTGTTCATCTGGTCAAGTACATCTCTGAGATATAACATGGAATGGGGAATTTAGGCCTTCCGTGTGATGCCATTTGGGCACACAAATGCCCTTGCTATGTTTCAGCAGTTGATGTGTAAGATATTTAAGGAATTTATGTGAAAGACTTTAGAAACATAAATGAATGATTTATGAGCACATTCCCACATATGATGAAACCACATGCTAGAGCTAAGCTAGATATTTGAGGAATGTATAGAGTAAAGACTATGTAGGAACCGAGAAAAATATGTATTCATGATACAACTATAAACATTTTTGGGCCATATTCCTTCAAAAAATTGAATATCATCCAATCAAGATACAATTAGAGTGATTTTGAAATTGTGTCGACATAATAAGACTATAAAGGAAGTATAAGACTTCATGAACCATTGTGTCTACTATATAAGATTTATACATGTGTACTTGATAGTAGCCAAATCATTGGATAATCTTTTGAACAACTTTGAATGGACCGAAAATGCAAAAAATCCTTTTACAAATGCAAAAGACATTTGTGCCTAGTGTCAATAATTAAACCCTTAACTAGAGAAAATCATTTCATGTTCATGTTGATGCATCTGATTTCACGATTGAATGTGTGTTGGCAAAACCCATAGGTGAAGTAGTACCAAACTATATTGGTGGATGCAAAGTGAAGCTCTATCATCAAACCCTTATGGAGGACATGCTTATACGCCTAAATAAAGCTAAGAAACATAAAGAAAAGGAATAAAGGATAAGAGAAGAAGCATAGGCAGCGGGTCAAAAGAGCGAATTCAGAGAATAAGCTAAGGTGACAAGGCTTCGTATGGAATCCCAATGCCCTCCATTATCACATGGAAATGTGATATAACATACAAAGACCAACCCTAGCATTATAGATATAAGACTTAGGAGCTACCACAAGTGTCATTAGATATTCTTCTTTTCAAGACATGGGCATACATGTGAATCCATTAGAGGTGTACCTCATTGGATTAAGAAGTATGGAGACCTCATGCCCAGGAGAGGTAGAATGTCGAACTCTCACAAAAGAAACTTGAAAAAAAAAGCACGTGTGCTACCCTCCTCCCATCCTTTATATCCTCTTGCACAAAAAATAGTGATGATCTAGAATGCTCTAGTGTGGACATGTGGCCATCATGCACAATCATTCCCCTTACCCCCTAGGTACCTTAGGATATCTCCGCAGCTAGGAGCCTTAAAAAATCATGCTCTTGTTCCAACACACACTCATGAATGATCTAGCTTGGATCTATGTCTGAAATTATCTCTTCCTTCTAAAAATCATTGTCCTCAATGATCCAAGAGGAGACTCTCAGTGGACACTCTTCCAAGTTTCCAAATACTTTGGAGTGAACTAGCTCTGCATGTGATTCTCCTTACTAGAATATCCATGGTAGGAATCTAGACTATAAATTTGTGTTGCTTGGTCTTTCCAAACCTTGTCTCTCCCTCTTAGGAATCTAGAATATAGCCTTGCCTTGTTTTCTCTTTGCAAACCTTGCCTTCCTATGTATTTTGGCCATTCTCTCTTGAGAACTTGGCCTTCAAACTTGCATTGTTTGGTGAATGAAGATGAGTCCATGTAGGATCTATATTCTTCATTCTTAGGTGGAGAGATAGATGGAACTAACCTTGCTGCTTGTACTAAACTACTATGGAATCAAGATATGATTCCTTCCTTATAGCTTATATCTCGTAAATCTATGTCTCAACTTCCATCTTCGAAATTCTTTGATGATTTCCCACTACTAGTTTCTGACTATAGCATTCTAATAAAACTTGATTTTCCCTTTTATTCCATAGTTCTAAATCCTATAGTTCTTATGCAATAAACTTGTTTGTTCTATGCATAGAAATGTGCACTAGTACTCATAGCTATGTAGTTGTGGTAACTAAGTGTGAACTAGATACTTAATCTATAAGTATCCTAGACTTGTAGCTCTTCTTAGAGTTCTCTTATCTTATGATTCATACATCTTGAATTACTTAGCATTAATTTTCCCTTGTTTTATCCATTTCTCTAATCATAATATTCTGTTTAATCAACTGCTAAGTTCTTATTTTGTCTTGAAACCACTATGAGCACTATTGCTCTTTCTTTCACATCACAAATCATTTTGGAAATGGTAAAACTTCTAATTATAATTATATATCTTAACTCATCCTTATTCAAAGTGTTCTAGAGCTTTTACAAATTAGTTCCCATTTCAAAGCCTTGATGTAAACAAGTTAACCTTTTTAACCGAGTTTACTCTTGTCTCTTAATGTAGATAATACAAATTTACACATTGACTTAGATTCTTATCTGTCCATCAACTAGACAGAAACTTACTCTCTTACTCTTGTAATCTAAAGGTATAAAAGATACACAATCTTAGTAGTCTCCTAACCTACAATTGTTGTGGCATCTTTAAGTAGTTCAAGAGAACTATTTATTTTCTATCAATCATTCTTAGGTATTCCAAACTTCTTCATTTGTCTCTCTTAGACATAGCTTCGACTGTTGCATTGAGTTACCTAACTAAAAAGGGTCTCTTGGAGGGGATCTCTGTTACTTTGAGGATTCCATCCTCCAACCATTTCGAACCTAAATAAAAAAGATGATTTATCTTTGTTATTCATTTTCTAAGAGCAAACTTGGTCTACTCATTATACATTTTATGCTCACCCTAACTTATCTTGGTGATAGATAAACTGATCTTCTATAGAAAGAAGGTGCTTTATGCACTTCACATTTTCTTAAAATCATAGCGTCTGTATATGCCTACATACTTTCATGCATCTTGTTCTGTACTTAAATTACTCTACAAGTATTCAATTATTTTGCACACATTAGACTTCCTCTCTCTTATGAAATGAAATCTCTCTAGTTGTCTCAAGGCATATGGTAGCATGTGGATACATAAATTGCAATAGGATCCCGCAGCAAAATGAATCCTAAAACAAGAATAACCATGTTAAAATGAAAGCATAAGCCCAGTGATGGCAAAACCCCTTTCGTAGCTCTAAAAATCTCCAAACAAGAAACTTTTGCAACATGTTTTGTTGGGCGCTTCATGCCCTCATGATGATATCTTTTTTTTTCTTCAATACCTGCAAAAGATTCTAAAACACACAAAGAAAACATGTGCATGCTTTTATAAACCAAATTTAAATTAATGTAACTTCATGTGCAGAGATGAAGTCATATAAAAGACTAACTTTGATGTAGATTCCAATGTTAGTTTCTTAAAATTGGAAGAGAAAAAAATGCAAATTTACAAATAGTGATGCAAAAAGTATCCAAATGAATATATTTAAAAGTAAAAAACTGATTGAAAACAATAAAAATAGATGCATTCATAGCCTGAATGGTGCTAGATGTTATTAGGAACTCCCTAACCTCATGACTAAACACTTAAGTCACTCAAATAGAGTTCCTAGCTAGACAAAATCCATTTAAAAGCTTATGTAGATATGTTTTTCAAATGCTAGAATATGACGTATAAACACTAAAGGAGAGGCCCTAGATTTTAAAATCTAGATCCATTTAAATTTCCTCATTTAGAGCTTCCATGAGGAAGTTATGGCAAAAACAAAGCAAGTAGCTGGATAGGAAGCATCTCTTTTTCAACATACATGCAACAAATAAAATTCTCTATGCATATCATTTTTAATAATCCAATTATGGCTTTATGCTATCCATTGGAAAGACTTATACGAAGTTAAATAGTGAATTTGGTTGAGAATTGAAAGAGTTATGGTCAAAATAATGAGAAGAGGTGTTGTAAACTAGCTCCCATAGAGAGGTGGATACAAAGAAGTAATCTCCAAAAAGGGGAAATGACGATGCACACCTAGAAAGAAGGTAGGAGAGCACACATAGTTTCTCTTAAATCCCACATAGATAGGAAATCCTAACTTGTGTGCCTATAAATGGCCTCATGAATAACAAAGCCTTCGAACCAAGAGACAGAGGGAATCAAAGGGAGTCCCCAAACCTATTCAAATTCATGATCACATGGGAACGTAGGGTGACTATTTGATAGCCAACTTGTGTGTCCTTAAGACCTAATGGATGTGATGTACACATGGGTGAGTTTTGTTGGAGCTACATGAGCTTCTAAAAGGCTCGTTGTCTGCCTGTTTTTGATGAAGAATAGCCTCTACAACTTGCTCTGATTCATGACAACTCCCCACGGACACGATGATGAAGATATTCAAGAAAATATCCACATTCCATCTTCTCATGCCAAGAACATTAACAAAGAAGACACAAATACTCTCTCTCTCTCTCTCTCTCTCTCTCTCTCTCTCTCTCTCTCTTTTTCTTGCACAGGATCCTGAACTGAAACTCTGATACCAGGTATGAGATTGTCATAAATGAAACTTGAGAAAATGCCATGTCTACTACTCTAATCCCATCCTTTAAATACTCTTGCACATAATTTAGGAATGATCTAGAATGCTTTACTATGGACATGTTTCCATCATGCACACTCATTCCCATTACCCCTTAGGTACGTTAGGATATCCCCCAAAGCTAGGAACCTTAGAAACTTGTGCTCTTGTTCCAACACACACTAAGGAATGAGCAACTTGGAGTTCTATCTAGCATAAAAGTGCCAATTCTCCTGCATGAAATTCCTCTAATAGTTAGGATTTTGTTTTTTAATGACGATAATCTCATAGAACCTCTTTTATTGGGCTATTATTGCATATATGACTACATAGTAGGACTAAACCTTAGTAGAAGAATACTTCAAGTTGAATTAATAAGCAATGTCTTACAATGAATTAGAAGGCCATGAACCTTTGCATTCCAAGTCCACATACTTACCATGTGTTCGAAAGTCCAATGATCATAATCCTTCAATCCCATGTGCGTGTGACATGTGAGTATTGGGTCCCCCTTCTTTTCAAAAGGAAAGTGAAGCCACTACTAAGGAATGACCTTAGGTACCATGTCCATCACCACAACAATAAGTAAAGAAAATGTAGAATCACACTCAAACAACAAACAACCATAGGAGAAAATCTATCCTAAAAGAAAAAAGATATGGGTAAAAAAAGGTGAGATACCACCCATGCTCACATCAAGATCATAGTCTCAATTGTTTCTAAAGAACATGAGATTGAGTGACCATAGTATGAAAAATCAACCAAGAATGATACAACAAATTTGGAAACTTAAGCACCTTTTAAAGGGATGCCCTGGTTCATCTAGTTTATGGGTGCCCAAAGCTTGATTTAATCGCCCATCAATTCAAGGAAATTGTGATCTTAATTTAACCAATTCAAAAAAACTACAAACATGTCAATAATGCATGCTTCAAATGAAAGATTCAATTTAGATTAATTATACTTGCTACATGGAGAGTAGTTGTAGCAACCATATGAATTATAATAGGGACATGTAAACACATGGGATGATATTGAGCACAATATAATTTACATTTGGGAGATGTCACATTAAGAGATCTTAGATTAAAGGGTGTTAACAAAATGTGTTGCATGTGCCAACCATCACTAAAAGAACTCGGTCTTAGTAGGTCAAATGGTTGAAAGAGGTTAAGTGGAAAAGTTCAATGATCAAAAATTTTCTATTGAAGGTCCAAAGCAAGAATACAAACTCGTAAGAAGAGGAAAATACTAAGGATATTGCAAAGATTGGTTCCTCTCACAAAAGAATTGGCCGCTTCAACTTACAAACAATGAAGGATATCCAAAAGAAAGGATTAATGAGTTTCTACCTCATTTTACATCTCAAAATCTGTAAATGTGTGACATGCTTTTAGCAATGGAATGAAAAGAATTTGAATTTTAAGAATGGAGCAAATATGAGAAATGATGTATTGAATCTCAGTAGAGATATATGGGACATACAAGGGATTCATTCAGAGGGGGCCATCCACTTCAAGAGGTTTAGAAACCAATGGAAAAGGAGATAGGGAAAACTATAAAGATCCTTATATAAGATGGAGGGAGATAATATGTTTGAAATGATTTTTTTTCTACATGTGAATGTGATCAAAAGTAAGTTTACTTGGAGGTAAACACCCCAGGAACATGTGCTAGTGGATTTGAAGAATAGATATATAAGAGATGTGGCTACAACTATGCTAAATGAAATGAGTGCCCCTAGTTCTTTTTGAACTTATTCAAGAAATATTGCCATATACAATATCAATAGGTATTGAAGCTCATGACTATATGGATTCACAACGTATGAAGCTTTGTGTGGTAATGAACTTAACCTTTTACATCTTATGATGTTTCATTGTGTGTGTTATATTCACATACCTCAATATTTGAAACATAAGTTAGAACCAAAGGTAGGTAGGTTTATATTTCATGTTTATTATTAGAAGCAAAGGGGATATATGTGCTATAAATATAACATGAAGAAGCTTAAGATATATAGGGATGTAATAATTGATGAGTTTATACCTTTCTATGGTAGCAAAGATGTGTTTCAAATTGAAGATACATATGAAGTAGAGAAGAAGTTGAAGATACATATGCTCCAACCACTTCAAGAAATCATTGGAGGGGATGATTGCATCAACTTGGCAAGGAAAGGCAAGAAAGATATATCATCTAATTGAAGGAATTAGAAAAGGTAAAGAGAAGGAAGAGATGAAGACCATCTATGGGTAGATATGGGATCTACTAAACATGAAGAAGTGGAGAAATAAGAAAATCCAAGTGGTAAATCATCCAAAACAAAGGGAAGGATATACCTACTATTGATGCTGATGTAATGCCTTAAATAGGGTGAAATAACCCATTCAAATCTTCACTTTTGATTCATTCAAATCAAGGCACTATACCAAAATAAGAGAATTTATCGCTTTTGCAGAACCAAAATGATTTCAATAAACAAATAGCATGGAGAAAGGAATAAAGCCATGGAAAAACAATTCAAGCATTTGAAGACAATGATACTTGGTCATTACAGAACAAAGTACATGAAAGTAATTGGAAACAAATGGGTGTTCATGGCAAGAAGACATGTAGATGGTAGGTTGGTTGCCAAAGGTTTTTCTCAAACCTCTGGCATAGACCTATAGCCAACATGAACACCATTAGGTTCTTCATTGCAATACTTGGTTAAAAGGATTGGAAGCGCTATCCATTGGATATGAAGAATTCTTTCCAAACTTGAGGAGGTAGCTTTTATGGAGCAACCCCAAGGATTTAAAGATCAAAATTTTTCACATCATGTATGTAGACTTCAAGAGGATCCTTATCGATTTAGACTAAAGACTTGTTGATTAATTTGTAGAATGTGGACACAATCACAATAACGCATCCCATGAGTTTCTTTGTGAAGAAGGAAGCTAGTGAAACTATTTTCATATATATATATATATATATATATATATATATATATATATATATATATATATATATATATATATATATATATATATATATATATATATATAATGATGATTCAGTCATTTAAGGGAGGAGACAATCAACATCAAGGACATAAACATGAAGCTTTAGATGTGAGTTCAACTTAACTTATTTAAGGATATTAAATTGATTGCTTGGGATTAATGTATTGTACAAAGAAGAAGGTATGTATTTGATGCAGAGAAAAACAATTGTAGATCCCTTGAAGAAGTATGGCTTGTGTGATAGCAAGTTGATGTCAAATCCATTAGAGGTTAATAAGGAGTTAAGTGTTCATGAGGTATGTTCAAATGAGTGCTCAAGAAGCAGTGGAAATGTAGGATGTGATCATTTGTAGGTCAATTGTTGGATCTCTCTTGTAGGCTACAATTACAAGATTATATATTACACATCTTAGTATCTAAAAGAAAATATATAGGAATGAACAATATAATGAGATCAAATATCCACCAAATGCATTTACATAAGAGAAAACTAGCTCTTGAGTCACTTGGCAAGATACCTCATCCTTGACTTTGCGAGGTAAGATAACTTTGTCAAAATGAATGAAAATATCTCTATATCATACCCATGTTTTCCATCATATCAAAAGATATAGAATTAAGGTAAAAAGAAATATTGTCCCAAAGAAGTTCATTTTTATCTAGATAAATTACCATAGTGACCATTCGTCCGTTCAAATGGAAATTCAAAAAAACAACCTCCCACTAAAGGCCAATATGAAAACTATGAAAAATTAGTAGACAATGTAAAATAAAAGATGACACATAGCTACCGACTATAAAATTATGATAACACATAGTAAACACTTGGTTTTGGAAAGATAGGAATGAAGAGACTCCCATAATTTTCAATGCATGTATAAGGTAGTGAGAATCAACATTATGAATTGAATCGTTCTTGTTTACTATCATGAATAAAGGAAACCAACACATGAAGTCCCTCACAGAAAAAGAGGAGAAAGTTAGTGTATATGACTTCCACAATGTTCTAGTTGAAGGTGTAAAAAAGCATACAAACAACACAATGAAGAAGAAGAAGCTTGGAGCACAATACAATAAAGAATGTATTAGCAAGTGAAGATGGTGGTGGAAAGATACTAGACATGATTTAAATTAGTCAAAAGGGATCTTAGCCACACATACTCAATACTTGCATTGAAAGTTACCGTATACTCAGCCTCAAAACTAGAAGTGGTTATGGTAGGCTAGTTCTTGCTCAAGCATGATATGCATAAGTTAACAAGCAAGAATTAAAGGCCATTAGTGGAAATATGAGTATCATAGAAACCATCCTAGTTTGAGTTACAAAAATCATGTAAACATGTTCATAATGATCCACCTTTGGATAGAGGAATCCAAGTATTGGGTACGACTCAAGTAGAAAGAGATGTGCTTGACCACTTGCCAATGCTTGACTCTTGGGCAATGCATTAACCTATTCATTTCAGAGATAAAAAGCTAAATATTAAACCAAGTTATGCATAAGCAAATGAAGCATCTCCAATATCATGAAGAATCATTCATAAACCTATTTCCATGGAAGTGGCAATAGATTCGCAATCTTCAAAGCCAAAATGTCTTAATGATGTGTCCATATATTTTGTTTAAGAAAAATTTGTTCCCTCATCAACTTGCATAAACTAAATACCCAAATAATGATGCAAATTCCCAAATCTTGATGTCTTAAAAGAGGCATGCAAATCAGTCTTAAATTGAACAATATGATTCTCCTTAGGACCATTGAGCTTTCAAATAGTGGAATCAAGCAAAATACATAATCCTTGATTCATAGATTCAAATAGACCCCGAAAGAAATAATGTGGCTACAAGGATGTAGTTTCAAATAGTACATTGAAAGATGTCCCACCCCCTAATTTACCTACTTAGGTTAAGCAAGTGTCCTTGTTTGTAGAAAAATTTATAAGTCAAAGTATTAGGTCATATGTTTATAAAAAAGAGCCAAATACCCTAGATCAGTGTGTTATGTAGTGTGTTGAAATTAAGAAAAATCAAGGAGAGCAACTAGAACTCTCAAAACTCTACAAGGGATCAAATTGTTTGGCTAGTATAATTTCAAATCCTTCGTCATTGGTGAAAGAAATCATAGAATTGGTTGCTCAAATGCTATGAGGAAACCTTTGAAATAGGCAAACCCAAAGAGTGATCATAATGAAGTATTGCTATACTTGGAGAGGTGATCACATGGAAAATGCATATCCTGTGCAATTACAAAATATGCCAACCCCATGATCATGTTATTATAAACTAGAAGGAGAGTACACCAACCTCTTAGTACAAAATTGTCCCTACAACAAACAGGTAGGTAGGCAAAGCTATCAACAATTGTGTAGATTTCAACACCAATATCTGCCAAAAGAATATTATACCTCACCACAAAAATATCAACAACCTTATGGATCCCAACCAACACCTAAATGACTCTTATTAAAGAAACCACCACCGTTTGCAAATGTGGTCGTTGTGAAGCATGCAATGACATAATAAAATCAAGATAGAGCATTAGAACCTACATCATCCTTGATAACACATAATGATCCTAATGCCAATAGCTTTGACTCATCACATGGCAATAATGTATCCACTTATTATATTGAGTCATCCAAGCATCCAAAGTCTTATCAATATGAAGCCCCTCCATAGAGTTCAATTGGGAACAAGATTCTAAAAATCCCATGTATATGAATCCAAATCCTAGGTCCTAGATGAGGAAAGCTAGGCCAAAGACTCCTTGAGGACCATGATTTAGATGTCAAGGTGATCATTTTGTACGTGAATGTACAAATACTCTATCTTCAAGGAAACCTCGATGCATTATGATTCAATGATTTTGTTTAGACTGTCACAAAGAACATCTTATTTTTTATTGCCCTAAATACCTAGGAAATGCATGAAAATGTGCCACTAAAGGCTCCTTGGAAAATGAGAGATGAAGATTGTACCAAATAGAATATTATGTTCCCAACTAAGTAGAGTGTGGAGATCCTCCCTTCATCACCAAGTAATGTCAAGAGTCATTGTGGTAAATACAAGAAGAAAAGTGGGTCAAAGTACAAGAGACCCCCCTCCTCACCCAACAATTTAGGAAATATATGAACCATAAGATCAACTTCTCCAACTTATTCTATCTCTCTATGGAGACTAGTTAGAACCACAATTAGAAGATGGATTAGATTCTAAATCTAACATCGCTACAAGAGTTAACACATTTTGTGGGCCCATGGGAATCTAGATCAATGTAATTATGAGCCCATATGGTCTCAATGAGCAATGAAGACTCCATCATACCCAAGACTCCATGAAGATAGTAAAGAGCACTGAGGTGCAATGTCATCTCATCCTAGAAGAGCTTCTAAAAGTGAAACTACACTTGTGGAAATAGGTGGAAAATAAAGTCCTTGACTGTGATTTCTCCAACTAAAATTAAGGATCCAAAAGGAAATTACCGAAGATCTCGATAGATAAGATAGGAGACATGAGCAAAGGTGAATATGGTAATGCCAATCTTCCCATGAACCACCAAGTGCACACTACCAAGGCCATCATAGACTCATGCATAGGTGTCGCCATTGCTACCATATTGTTATGGATGTGTTCGGGGAAACACTATTAGTGACCTACATGGAACAAGATTCACATGGCATATGGTCATATTCAGCATCCATTAGGATTGAGGAAAGGGATTACTCTCACCACTTGTGGTGTGGATTTTGAGCATAAAGTTTTTATAGAGTTTGGAAAGAACCACAAGTCATATCCTCAAGATACAATAGGACTCTACATCAATACAATTAATGAACTTTTTTTGACTCATCTTGGATTGATGAAGATACACATAAGGGGATATGTAATGTAGTTGACGAATACGGGATGAGATTAGAGAGGATAGGATCAGGAAGCTCTCACAACAATAGACTTGTTCAAGACCCAATATTTGCACTGATGGTATTCCTTGATGAGGGATTGACGCCTCAGGGTTGGGCAAAATCCTAGCAAATATGGGCAAAGTAGTAAATGAAGAACAATGGACCCCCATAGTAATGAAGATGGCTATGAAGTATCCTTGTTCATTTGTTAACCTATCAAGGATGAAGAGTATTAAGCATCCATAGTGATAGAGTTTGTCTCTGAATCAAAGGAAGAATATTTGTATTTTATGGAAGCAAATAAACAAGAGCACAATGCAACCAAAAACGTATTATGCATAGTCAATGAGGTAGAATAAAGAAAGGAAAAGTAGAAAATTTAGAAACCCTCTTAGGTAGAGGAGGGATCATTGTTTATGATTCCACATAATGTTAGGAACTATGATATTGAAGATAGAGAAATCCTATTGAGGATGCCAAAAAAAGAAGACTAATGGGAGAAGCTAATGACAACAAAGGATTGACAAGGAAAATAATAATGACAATTGAGGATCATGAGGAAAGATGCACATATATAGGAAAGGAGTTAAGCCCAAAAGAGCAAGAAGTGTTAATAAGTCCCCTGAGAAAATATAGGGACTTGGTCACATAGATATACACAAGATTGAAAGGTGTAGAACTAGACATTTGTTTAGATAATATCCATATGGCACCAATGGATAAACCCACAAAACCAAAAACACTTACACGTATAGTGATACCTATGTTGCTAAAATACAAGAAGAAAGTGAACAATTGAAAGAGGTCAAACTCATCTATGAAATTTAGCATATCGAATGGGTATCCCCATAATTGTTAAGTGGCAAAAAAGAATCGGAAATCATGGAGTTTTATTAACTCTTACCCAGGTAATGTAGCCACAGTTAGAGATAGCTATGCACTTTGTATCAGTGAGCATTTGTTGGAATGAGTAGCTGGTATGAAAGTTTATAGTTTTATAGAAATCTTTTGGCTAGAATCAAGTAGCCATAGCCCCATAAGATCACACACAAGATGGCTTCTACCATGGAATGTGCAAAGTCGAGAATGACATGCCTCAGACTCACCTCCCACCCTACTTATAGCCCTTGCCTAGTCACCATCTAGAGTTATCTCTAAAGTCCCTCTACTCATCTTGCCATCATGAGTAGGTACCTTATATGAACTCTCTAGCTTTTCGCTTTGGCTATCCCCCGAGCAACGAATTTCTCATTCCTCTAGGCACGTACATCTCTAAAATATAACACTCTCACCTTTCTAAAGATCATTGTCCTCAATGATATAGAAGGAGCTATAGACTTGAGAATAAAAATATGTGATTCCAAATAATAAGAGTATAGTGTCCTAGGTTTTTGAAATAGTAGATGCTCAAAAAGTAGAGAACTAGTCTACGTGCTTCCTATCTACCATTTCCACCAATAATTAGTATTCCTTGCCTTAGGCATATTATAGGAATCCCTCTAAGGCCCTATGAGTCCATATATGTGCATTATAAGTTCTCAGAATATCCTTAGACTCCCTATGCCTCGACCTTGACGACTAACTTGTGAGAGCTTATCACCTATATAGACATTGGCATCTTGCCCCTTCTCTCCCTCAAATACCCCGTGATAGCTTTTCATATGGTATAATCATGAGAAATCACTTACTCCACTAGAGTAAACAAATAATACTATCCTCATCCAAAACAATCGACTATGTCCCAATCTTTGCGAAAAAATACTAAAAACAAATGGAAATCTTTTCCAAGTAGTGCTTAATCTCTAAGATCAAGGAAATATGCCTGATTTACTCACTGTAACGAAATGAAACTCAAGGGATTCCCACCATGATCCAAATTGTGAATCGAAAACATCAATTTTTCAATGGTCTAGACTATGGACCAAGATGTCAATCTATCAATGATTCAAATTATGGACCAAAATGTCGATCTATGATATATAATAATCCAAACTATGGATCAAAATATCTCCTATACAATGTAAATCCCAACCCACTCTGTGGAACTAAGTACATCATGCCAAATGAAGACATGCTAAAAAAATATAACAACTAGTGGAATTAC
Organism: Ceratopteris richardii; assembly: GCA_020310875.1. Classification (NCBI taxonomy): domain Eukaryota; kingdom Viridiplantae; phylum Streptophyta; class Polypodiopsida; order Polypodiales; family Pteridaceae; genus Ceratopteris; species Ceratopteris richardii. The sequence continues at coordinate 83,790,881 of CM035408.1, read as the reverse complement.
CACCGCCTTCTCACTAATAAAATGCAAGATGTTCCAAGTGGATAAAACTTCCTTTATCTCTAACCATTATCTGATCATCACTATGATAAAATCATTCCTGAAAACAAATGAGGTGTCTCTAGTAAACTACTGCGATAATATGGCACTCCCATATATAATGAGGACCATAATATGAGTCCACTTAATACACTTAAAAATGGTAAGTAGATGTCTGCACACTCATAGCTCAATAAGCTAAGCATCTAGCTCACCTCATACACACTATGTATGAACCATGGCCTATCCTCCGGCATATGAAATAGAGTAGTACACACTCTATGAATGTCTTCGTATCTCAATTGCCTATTCATAGTTCATATATGCAAACCTTGTCTTTTCTCTTCTATGATACTAGTCTAAAGACTTGCCTTGGTTTGCAATCACATTCAAAGTGACTGTCTCAATTGCCCGTCTATTGTCTAATAATAAGAAGATCATATGAATGAACTCCAAATCATATAAAAAATACAATCTCAAAGACTTATCTCCTATACCCTCTATCCTACACCTAGGTAGAATACAAAGCTGGATATGTCCCATACCACCAAACATTTTACCCCACATAGATGCATGTATGAGAATAAAGTCAGACACTTCTCTCAAAAATACAAGAATAAATCGGTGAGTACTCACAAATATAAATATAAAAATGAAATCATGAAGTGCTCCTGAAGTGTTTCCTTCCCTCGATCGAAAGAATAGAGTCATTCCTATGACTATATCACTCATAAATATCTGTAACATCACCTCATCTTGAGTTGAGAAATGAGAAGTTATATGATACATCAACTCAAGTAGAGTTGTGAAGAATGCGGCTTGCATCAAATATCAACTCATGCAACTTGAGTGAAATATTAACTCACAAGAAATTGGAATTTATACAACTTGTATCAATCAAAAATATATGAAATGAGAACAACTACTAAAGCTCTCCAGTTCCATGCTCTCATGGCATTACATATATTTTTGAAAAATTTCAACACAATCTCCTCTGTCCTACTAAAAATGATCAACATAAAACCAATGGGCAATAAATACATATCTAGTGCATGGCTAGCCCATGGTGATCACACCATAGCCAAAAAAAATCATAAAAAAATTGTGGAAAATGTTTTCCTTTTGACAATATCTCCTACATAAACAACTTTCAATATTAGCATATTAAACTTTAACTTTAACTAATTTGAAAACCTATGAAATTTTCCAGCCTTATATAGCTTCTCTAAAGCTTCCATTAGGCCAAAAAATCACTTGATTTGGATATTTTCTCAAAGTCTTATCACCATTTCATTGGAAGGGTCAAACTCTTGACGACCAAATCTAGAAGTGTACAAGGTCATCTTCTTGAAGCCTTTAGACTGTTCAAACAAACTCCAAATTTGATTTTCTTTATGCCCAAATCTAGATAGAATTATTTAGTTTGGTTTTACAAAATTTCACTTTAAAATTGAATCAAATACTCATTCAAATGTATCCTTTCATGTCTGTTGCACCCGCACTTAGATGAGCCTATAAACAATGTTGTTGTAGTTTTAGAATATCCTCCAACTATAAAGATAAATTCCAAAATCTTTGAGTTTTGAGCATATCATAGGGTCTATTCTAGAGTAGGTTCTCCAAGAAAAAGTTTTGAAATTGGAGCTTCCAATATGAAGAAACCATGTGTTTAGTCGACACATGTACCATTCTTTGGCAACTCCTCACTAGAAATTGTTCTAAGAAGAATAGGTCATTTGACCTACCAATTGATGTCCAGTTTCTTCCAACCACGTTACAAGAAAGTAAATAGATGGATCTTTAGCTAAAAGAACTAAATCCACCTTTTTTTATTAGGATATAGCTACTATTATCTACTTTTATTGTTATAAACTCATAGTATTTGGACATTTGAGGCTTTCAGAATGACCAAAATACTAAGCCTCTATACCTACAATATTTTAAAAATTTCCATAAGCTAACTTTTACTCTTTTCTTTTTATCTCCTACTTGGGAATACATTTCCTCTTGATATTTTGTACACACCATCTAGAAATTTTCATCCAATATTAGAAAGGAAAATCATTCAATTTGAGTAAATGCACTACGAGAACCAATCACCTCTAGCTGACATGGTCTATGGTCATTTCCTAAATTCGAGAGGCTATACTTTCATGTGTAGAGATTATTTGAATTATCAAATGATCTCCAAAATTATTGAAACTTGTTATAGACAATGTTGTTCTATGAAGCTTATGCAACCAACAAAAATCATGCAAATGGGATCTACCAATGAAGAGAAATGTGCTTTGTAACAGGTCTATGTCACTTGTTTCAGGCCTCTACCACTATGAATAGCACTTCTAATGCAGAGGTCATTTGATCTTTGTCAAACATACCCAAATTACTTGAGAATTGGTTAGATTAAAGAAAAGCCTATGAGCTAATGGCTCTCCAAATTTCAATAGATTTGGGCATTCCCTGAATGAGCAGCATCCAAATCTCTATGAGTTTGTTACCTCACTAACTATCTACTCAATTATTTTTTAAAACCTAAAAATGACGAGACATGTTAATCCTTATGATTTAGACATATTCATTCATTCTCTTCGACGGACTATGACATGGATACATATCCATGTATATAATGGTCATCTAGAGCAATGCAAACCACTTAAGAATCCAAATCATCTTGTAGAAAAATCGACTCTTTACATAGTATCCACCTTTCAATGAAAGTGAATATCTATGGATGTCATTCTAGTCATTGTGCTTCTTGTACATTTATTAACCTCATCACAATAAATCACATACAATCATTTATTACTCGTATTGATGATCATAACTATATCACTCTCGTACTGACTCCGGATAAACTTCTATATCAAGTACATAGAATCACATGAAGAACAATTCATGTGCTCATGACTTAGTGTACGAAAATGATTTTAAGTGTTCTTGAGGAGTATACCTTTCACATTTTACTTTATATATGAAAAATCCGCCTATTCATGGTACTTCTATCATGTACCTCATGCTCGCCCTAACACATCATGGTGATACATATAAATGCTCTTCTATGGATAGAAAATGCATCATGCACTTCACCTTTCTAGAAATCATATTATCTATGTATGCATGCATCCACTCATGCATCTTTTTCTCTACTTCCTCTCTCTTACAACACAACATCACCCTAGTTCTTACATGGCGTATAATGCCATATGGCTAAGAAGATTTGGATAGTACTTCCCTAGGAAAATAAGGCCCGAAAACAAAATTATAACAATGATATAATGATAGACATCAGCGTAGTGGTAGGCAAACCAATTTCTTAGCTGCAAAATCCTGCAAATAAGAAACTTTTCCAATATGTGTTATTGGGCACTACATGCCCTCATAACACTATCTTTTCTCACTCCAATACCTACAGAAAGATCTTGAAACACAAAACAAAAATCTTCTCATTCTTTTGTGAATCAACATAAGTTAGTGTAACTTCATGTGCATAGATGAAATCATATTAAAAGTAACTTTCATGCACATTCCAATATTGGTTTCGTAAAATTGGAAGAGAAAACAATGCAAAATTATAAATTTTGATGCAAAAAGTATTCAAATGAATATATTTGAGAGCAAAAATATGATACAAAGGTATGAAAATGGATTCATTCCTATCCCAAATGGTTAAAAAGTGATTAGGAACCCCTAATTATCATAATTTGATAGTCTAGTAATTCAAAAAGAGTTTCTTTCTAGCCAACAGTCATATAAAATCTTGTGTAGAGATGGCTTGAAATGTTCAAAATATGGCATGAAGGCCATTTACAATAGGGGCTTGAAGTCTAGAATCCATATCAATTTTAATTTCTTGATTTCGATATCCTATGAGGAAGTTATGGCCAAAACAATGGAGTTAGGTGAGTGGGCAACATCTTTCCTTGAAGAGATATGTAGAGAGTTAAATGCTCTATACAGATGATTTTGAGCTTATGCAATCGTACCTTCCAACCATGCATTGAAAGCTCTTTGAGTCTACATTCTATACCCAAATGAATCATCCAATTAGAACATCAAATGATAGAGTTATGTCCCTTTTAGTAAAGGTAGGGATGCTAAACTTGCTCTTTCTCGTCTCTCTTTCTACTTCCTCTCTTTCTCCTTCTTCTCTCTCTCTATCTCTTTATCTCTTTCTTTCTTTACATTTATCTCTTCACTTCTCTTGCTCTCTCTCTAGTTTTTTTCTTTGTTTCTATCTCTATCTCTTTCTGCATCTTTTTTTTCTTTCTCTATCTCTCTAGTTTTATCTCTTTCTCATCATTTATTTTGTTCTCTTTTTATCTTTCCTTCTCTTTCTTTCTCTCTCTACTTCTTCTCTTTTTCCCTCTCTATCTCTTTCTTTCATTCTCTCTTTCCCAGTATCTTTCATGCTTTTCGTGTTTCTCTATCGTGCACAGTAGGCAAAATTTGTCCTATAAAATAGCATCAGAATCCCTTCAACAAGCTCATATAGGCTAGTGGTTAGAGTATTTACCACTTTTTTAGAGCGTGAGAGTTCAATACCTATCTTTGAGCACCAGCAGAGATGTGTGTGTAGTAAGGAAAACTTGAAAAGCTTTATTTTGCTGTTGTAATGATGATGTTGGCCATGAGAGACATCCTGCTTCTATGCCTTTTGAGCTCTATGCGAACCTCTTTGGTTGTTTGTCTTTTCAATGCAAGATGAAGATGATGATAAAGATGCCCCCCAAAATTGGCATGAAAGATTTCCATAAAGTTATCATGATCAAATCTTTGTTCTTCATCTCCATCATGCTCCATGGATCTACTGCTTGTTGCTCTAATACCAAATATGAGAAGTGGAGAATGGCATGCCTTAGACTTACCTCCTAGCCTATATATAGCCCTTTCCTACTCACCATCTAGAGTTCTCTCTAAATTCCATCTACTTATCTGACCATCATGAGTAGGTACCAAAAGAACTTGGAGAAGCTTGTAGGAGGTAGAAAAGTGAGTTTTGAAGCGATGAAGTTCGGTCCAGCCAAACAACACAACACCAACCCTTGAGCTTATGGAGACTCAAATTTACCTTATAGGCATGTGATAAGTGCAATAAAATGCACTATGATCAAGGAGAAAGAGTCGATACAAAACAGATAGGTTCAAGCATCCACTAGCTCAAAGAAACTTAGTATATATGGAAGAGAAAATGAACTTCAAATGCTCAAAGCAACCTTTGTGATTACAATTAGAAAAAATCCTCTTGTGGGAGTGATACAGATAGGGCTGAGTGTATATAATGCACAAAATTACAAGGAATAAGCAAAATATGCTATAGGAATGAATCAAACACTCAATGGTGGTAGCTCCTATTCTTCAGGAATACACAAAGATTGACCCCAAGACAGAAAAACTGAGATTTCTCCCTAAATTCTATGAACATTCATATGCATCAACTAGAAACTAATATCTTTCAAATGATCCATTTGGCATCCAATTTGGAGCTATGTAGAGAGAGAAGCAGCATCTGCAAGATTACTGTTAGCGAAAAAGATGATGCAAAGAAATGAAGGAGCAAGACAATGATGGTCACAAGTGTATGTATATTGCTTCCATGTATTGTACAAGTGTTTTGAAGTCTTTATATAGATTCTAGAAGTGATACACGACTTCTACAAGTGGATTCTAAATTGAAATGAAGGTGGGAATGGTTGTTGGAGGGAATCAATTCACTATCTTACAATCTAGGAAAAGTGAAGATCTAGTTTTGATCTATTTTTAGGTGATTGATTGATTGATTGAATGCAACTCAACCACCACAAACTCGTGGAATTTGGGCTCTCTCTTTGTACTTTTACATGTGTAAAGCTCAATGATTTTACAATGGTATAAGATCCATGAAAAATCATTTTTAAAAAATACAATAAATAAGCATAAGTAAAAGAACTCTCCAATGGATTTTCCTTCTATGTAATCCAAGTGATAGCTTTTTGATGTAGATTAAATCCACTTCAAGCATAGTGTAAGCTTGAAGACTCAAGCTCCCCCTCAAGCTAAAGTATGCTTGAGTCTTCATTCTCTAATAGGTTGAATACCTACCATAGCTTTGAATCTACAAAGCTTTATTCCATCAAGTGCCTTGCTCATCATATCTGCTACTTGGTTTTGAGTAGGAACAAAAGAAGTGTCAATCTCCTTTGCATGAGCTTCTCCGTGATAGAGTGGTAATGAACTTCTATGTGTTTGGTTCTTGCATGGAAAATAGGCTTTGCTGCTAGATGATTGGAACTTACATTATCTCCAAATATGTGAGGTTTGGAACTCACAAGTCCCAAATCTCTATATGATGCTTCTTGAGTTTCTATGGTCAAACCTCTCTACTCTGCTTCAGTTGAGGATAAAGCAACTGTAGGCTGCTTCTTTGAACTCCATGACAATATCTTTGAATGTGCAAATGCTAAGTAACCATAAGTACTTCTTCTATCATGCTTAGCTCCTGCCCAATCTGCATCTAAATAGATTTTGATTTCCAAATCTAAAGACTAAGGATAGAATATACCTTCATTGATTGTACCTTTGAGATATTTAAGTACTCTCTTAGCTGCATCCATATGTGGTCTTCTTGGTGAGTGCGTGAATTGACTAAGGACACAGACACTATATGAGATGTATGCCTCGTATGAGAAGCATAGATCAATCTACCCACCAAGCTTTGATATTCTTTCATGTCTTCAATTTTCTCACCTTCATAAACACTAAGTTTATGATTCATCTGCAAAGGTGTACTTTCAAGTTTTGTGTTCTCCATTTTGAACTTCAGAAGAGGATCCTAAATGTATCTTCTCTAATTCAAATACATTCCTTTATATGTGTATATCACTTGCATATCCTAAGTCAGTGATTGTGAACTCCTCTTGCATGTGTCTCTTGATCATTTGAATGCCATTCAAATCGTCACTTCTCACAGTAATATCATCTACATATACACATAGATGAATAACCTCATTGTGATCCCTTTTGATGAATAGAGAAGGATCTGAGTTGCTAGCTTTGAATGCTTGATCTTGAAGATACGTAAGCAACCTCTAATTCCAAGCTCTAGGAGCTTGTTTCAATCCATACAATGCTTTCTTAAGTTTGCAAACATAAGATGCATGATTAGGGTCTTCAAAACGTAGAGGTTGGGACATGTATACCTCTTCACTTATCCAACCATTTAAGAATACACTTTTCACATCAAGTTGGAGGAGTCTCCAATTCTTGCAGCAACTACACTTATCAATGTTCTAATTGTAGTCATCTTTGCAACTGGTGAGAATGTTTCCTCATAGTCTATACCATGAGTTTGAGAGTATCCTTTGGCAACTAGTCTTACCTTGTAGGTGCAAGATGATCCATCTGAATTTCTTTTAGCTTTATATACCCATTTGCAATTACCTTTTCATTGGATGACATTGGAACCAAATCCTAAGTGTCCATCTCCTTCAATGCATCTATTTCTTCTTCATGGCCTTTTCCCAATTAGGGTTTCCCTTTGCCTCTTCATAGGTTGAGGGTTCCTCTGAAATTCAATCTTTTACCTTCTTCTAGGTGCTTGTTTGGAGCATTCTTCAACCTCTTGCATCTTTGCTTTGCCTCTTGACTTCCATAGTTTGTAATCCTTTTCTCTTTCATCTTGGTCATCATCTGTACCACTTCTTGGATCCTAGACGTGTATCATGCCTGCTTCCTAATGGATGAGAATCAGAATCAAGATCATTTGGTAGTGAATTGCTTGGTTGAAAGCTTATAGAAGGTGTAACCTATCTCAGTTGAGTCATAGCCAATAAACATAGCCTTTGTTGCCCTTTCATTTAGCTTACCTCTTATTTGTGACCGTACATGAACATAAGCTAAACAAGCAAACACCTTGCAATGTCCAAGACTAGGTTTTCTTCCATGTCATGCTTCATAAGGAGTCATAACTTGAAGTGATTGGGATGGTAGTCTATTCACAAGTTACACAACAGTTGAAATAGCGTGTGGCTAAAGATAATGTGGCAACTTCTTCTCTTCAAACATTGTTTGAGCTGATCCAACCAATGTGTTGTTTCTCCTATCTGCTTTAGTTCAGGAGAGTACCTCCTAGTCACTTCTCTTTTGATAATTTTTTCTTGCAGGAAGTCATAAAAATATTTGGAGAAGTATTGTCCCTCTCCATCAGATCTGAGCTTCTTGAGTGATCTACCTTTATGATTTTCCACATGTGCTAGATACTTTTTGAAGCAATCAAACACTTCATTCTTACTTTTGGTGAAGTATAGAATAATCCATCTAATATGGTCGTCAATAAATGAGACGTGATACCCATACATCTGTATGTACTAAGTCTAATAAGTTGTTATGGATATAGCCTTTGTGCTTGAATGGTTTTCTTTGTGCCATCCCAATCTGGCATCCATAAAACCTATTGATCATGTGTTTCTTTGATATGTTCGGTAGTCCTAGAATAGTTTGATGCATGTATATATCCTTGAAGGTTCTTTCATTCACATGAGCAAGTATCGTATGCCACACCTCAAGCTCACTTAGGGTTTGAGAACCAAAATTGAATAGAGCTATGTTCCTGATTTCTCCTACTTCAAAAGTAAAGAGCCTACATGTTTCTCACCTCTGGCTATCTTCTTCAAACCTTGACATGGATCTTCCATAAAAGCTCCATGCAAGGTAAACCTAACTTGCAAGCCTTTTTCAACTATTAGGCCTACACTTACTAGGTTTTTAGTGATAGTAGGTACATAGAGAACAGTACTCACAATGTTTGTCTCTACCATTGGAAGCTAATGTGTCATCCCCTGTTTGTACTTCATGTCTATGCTTTGGACTTTCCAAATCAGATAGAAGAGCAATGTTGCCTACAACTTGATTTGAACATCCTAAATCTATGTACAAGAAATGGTCATCTTCTTTACCTTCTTTGTGACTTAGATTTATAAGAAGGAATGATTCTTCATGTGGTTGATCTTCTGAATAATTTTTTAATTCCCTTCTATTTTAGCCTCTATTGTTATTGTTGAAGTTGTGTCCAAGTTTACCTCTATTGCTGCCATATCCACCTCTTCCACGTCCTTTCAGGGTCTTCCCATTGAACCAACAATTCTGAGTGGTGTGGTTGGTAGTATTGCATATGGAACAAGGTTGAACATTTTGACCTTTGGCTTTGTCATGATTTGGTCCTTTCTTCTTCCCCTTCCACTTGCTCTTCCTTGCAAAGTTGTCTTGGGAAGTCTCCTCTTCATCTTCTTCCTTCTTCTTGCCTTTTATCTTCTTATCCCTCTTCTCTGCATATAGAGCACTAGTTGAATTATGATGATAGGAGTTACCTTCCTTTATGCTATTGTTGACCTCTTGATTGAAGAGTTGTCCAAAAAAGATGTTGAACTCTGGAGTTTGCACATCCATGATGAGATCATAAGCGGTCGTGAAAGATTAATATTGCTTATCGCTTCCAATCCCATTGAGAATCTACCTCATGATAGCTTCTTCTTCAATCTGTTGGAACAAAGCAACACCTAATTGATGATTATGAAGAACTTGAAGCAAGTCAGAAATCAAAATGAAGTCAAAGAAGTCATTGAAGGAAGTGAAGAGATATCAGAAATGTAGCTTGTATACATGTGTACATTACAGATGGAAATTCTTTGTATAATGGATATAGAAAATTATTAGAGAGTCAATAATTTAAAGAAATGAATGAGAGAGTGAGTACAAGTCAAGAGTCCATGTGATAGATGTGTACAGAGTCATCTTCCTGAGTTAGCATCGAGTCTTTCTCTGATTTCTCTCAGCCTAATCAAGTGGATCAGGAAATCTTTTGTACACATCTAATCTAAAAAGTAATCCAGCTATGTTCAAAGTTTCATGGTCTAAGTCATTTAAGGTTGTGTGTATGATCAATAGGAACATGTATATATAAAGTCTGTAGGTAGACCTCTTAGAGTCGCACACCTTTTCGTGTCAAAGTTTTGCTTCGATCTCAGTGCACAATGTAAAGTTTTTATAAATGAGCATTCAAAATCTAAGTTAAGAGGTAAGGAAGCTATGGCTAAAAGCATTTAGCAAAATCAAACTTGCGCTGTGAGAAATCAACTTCAAAAGTTGACCATGTCAAAGTGGCTTGTTGTAACATATCTTTGATCTTATTGATCAAAACAGAGTTTTATTGGTTTTTTTTTAAGATCTAATCAATGTCACGGTTGCAAAAAGGTAGGATGGAGATATTTGCATCATTAGATTGGAGAAATTTGAAGCTAGGTGCAAGTAATGAAGTTAAATTCTGAAGCAAACTTCTTGAAGAAGAAGAAACTTCACATAGAGAAGTGTTTGTGAATGATTTTGTAAATCATGGCAATATTTATGTAAAGTTTGGTCTATGATTGATATAGAAGTGTTCTTAAATCAATATAGATCAAACATTTGGAGATTAAGAGGTCTCCAGCAGTGGTAGTAGAGCAAAAGGTGCAATATAAAGAGAAGAAAAGAGCATTTGAAGTCTCGATTGTTGCAGACATTGGAGTTTTTTCAAATGTGGACAAGATTAAAGTTTTGAAGACAATCTAAAGAAGTCTAAAGATTGAGCTCAAAAGGATCTGAAAGATTAAAGCTTTACATTAAAGGTACAAAGCATATTCACTTATCTTAACATTTGCAGAAGACAAAGATCAAAGATGGGAGAAAACTTGTAGATTGATAAGCTAGATAGGGAAAACTATCCAGCTTGGTTCATGATGATAGAGGCACACCTCATGAGCAAAGATTTGATGGAATTCATTACAGGAGAATAAGAAAAGCCTATGTTTCAGGATCCTAGTGTTCCAACTAGGGAAGAGCTTGCAAATTTGAAGAATTGCATGAAGAAGGATGCACAAGCTAGGAGCATCATTTACATGGCTGTAAATGATTATCCTCTACCTCATATTAGAGGATTAGAAAGTGCAACAACTGTGTGGAATTGTTTGGAAGAGCATTTTCAAAATACAACCAAGTCAAGGAAGTCCTCATTATGGGCTGAGTTCACAAGCTTCAAGAAGAAGAGCTCACAATCAATTTCTGATTATGTGGCAAGAATGAAGGATATTGCAGATAGCTTGGGAGCAGTAGATGAAGATATTGAAGAGGACAAGTTGGTAAGACAACTACTTACAAGTCTGAGAGGAGATGAGAAATGGAAGCCTTTCATATTGTCCATAGAATTGTCATTAGATCATTTTACTCCTGATCTTAATCAGTTTCTAGGACACATGCTAACTTTTGACCAAGACTGCAATTCAAGCTATGTACTCTAAGGATAATAAAAAGAATATCAAATGAAAGTAGTCAATTGATGATGAAGGATCTTCAAGCCAAGCTAATTTCACAAGAGGGAAGATGAATTCAAGAGGTAAAGGAAGAGGAGGTAAGAATAAACATAATGTTAAAGCTTGTTGAATTTATGGCAGAACAAATCATTTGGCAAATGATTGTTGGTATAACAATTAAAATGGTGGAATTCATAATCAGAGTTTCAATCAAAGAGGTAGAGGAGGTAGAAATCAAAGAGGTAACTTCAAAGGAAGAGGTGATAGGACTTCATATGCTAGAGGAGGTGGAAGAATCTTTCAATCTCAGTTCTACAATAACAACTATTATAGTTATACATCACATCAGAAGGATGAAGCAATAGGAGAAGATCAAAGGGTATCTTTTATTGACTTACGATGTAGCAATCATCTGAGTGGCAACATATCATTAATGACTGATATGGAAGAAAAGATGAGTGGACATATAGTTCAAACATGACACAACACCAAGCATAAAGTGGAAAGCATTGGATCAATGAGGAAAAAGAGTGGAATCACACTCTTAAGCAAGGTACTTTATGTTCCTACTATTCCTAAAAACGTGATAAGTGTAGGACAAATTATGGAGAAAGGATATGAAGTCAGATTCACAAATGCTTGTGTTTATGTACAAGATCCAAATCTGGGATATAGAAGTATCATTACATGTCAAAAGGAAGGAAGGCTTTTTACTCTCAAGGTCAAAGGCAATGTGGAACATGCATTGTTTACTTATGGAAGTCAAAAGATGTCCGAGTTAGACATATGGCATAAAAGGCTAGGTCATTTTAATGAGAGAGCCATAAAATAAATGTAAAAGAATGATGTAGTGCTTGGAATACCAAATGTTGAAGGTCAACACAGGGTATACAAGTGTGAAGCTTTTGAATTAGGTACAGCTCACAGAAGTTCATACAGTAAACCAGGATACATGTATTCAAATTTGCTTCAATTGGTCCATACAAATGTGTGGGGTCCTTCAAGGGACTATAGCATAAATGGATCCAGATATTATGTGTTATTTATTGATGATGCAAAAAGATGGATTACACTTTATGTAATCAAGGAAAAATCTCAAGTGTTCAAGACATTCAAACATTATCATGCCTATGTAGAAAGGATTATAGGAAAAAAGCTCAAGAGGTTGAGATCAGATGGGGGGGGGTATTTTTCTAAAGAGTTTGATGATTATTTGTGGAATGCAGGTATAAAAGGAGAAGTAACTTGCACGTACTCCCCTCAACAAAATGGAGTTGCAAAAAGAAGAAATAGAACTCTTGTAGAGTTTTCAAGATCAATGATGAAAGAGAAGAATTGTCCCAACTACTTGTGGGCAGAAGCTATCAACACAGCAACATACCTTGTGAATAGGTTACCTTGCAAAGCTTTGGATGGTAGAACACCTTATGAAGCATGGTGGGGTAAGAAACCTACTCTTGATCATTGTAAGGTATTTGGATGTTTGGCATATGCTTATGTTTCTTCTCAATTAAGACATAAGCTAGACCCCAAAGCAGAGAAGTATGTGTTTATTGGGTATGATGATAGACAAATGGGATAGAGATTGTGGAGTCCATCTACAAAACAATTTCTTGTTACAAAAGATGTTACATTTGATGAGCAAAGCAACTTGTATACAAGGTCAAATAATGATTATGCAGATTTTGAAGAAATACAAAGGAAAGGGAAGACAAAAGTAAAGGTGTATGAAGATATTGATGATGATGATTGTAAAATTAAATTACAGGGCAATGATGAAGATAGTCCAAGATTTGACCCAAAATCAAATGAGGCTGAGACATCAAGAAGTGTAGAGTTCAAAAGATATTTGAGAGAAAGAAAGGAACCTATCACGTATAGTTATGATACATCTTTCTTAGCAACAAAAGATTATGCTTATATTGTGAAGACAGAAGAAGATCCAACCACATATGAAGAAGCTAAAGGAAACAATAATTGGGACAACGCAATGCAAGAAGATTATGATGCTCTACTTGAGAATGAGACATGGGAATTGGTGCAAAGAACAAAGAACCAGAAGGTAATTGGATGTAATTCGGTGTACAAGACAAGGTTTGCAAATGCTGAGGTTTCTAGATAAAAAGATGGACTTGTGGTTAAAGGTTATGCCTAAAATTATGGGGTAGATTATGATGAAACCTTTATTCGAGTTGCTAAGATGTCTACAATTAGAACCTTAATTGTTATTGCTGCTTGTAAAGGATGGAAGTTGTCACAATTAGATGTGAAGAATGCATTTCTGAATAGATATATTGTAGATGAGGTGTATGTGGAGCGACCAGAGGGTTTCATGGACTCAATTGGATCAGATTATGTATGTAAGCTCAAGAGAGATTTATATGGTTTGAAACACGCCTAAGAGCATGGAATTACAGGCTTGTTAAGTTCGTGAATGAATGTGCATATCAAGCTTCAAAAGGAGATAGTAGCTTGCTAGTGAAGGCAAGTGAAGATGGGTTTATATATATATATATATATATATATATATATATATATATATATATATATATATATATATATATATATATATATATATATATATATATATATATATATATATATATATATATATATTGATGATATTATTGTCAGAGGTACAGATGCTCAAGGAATCAAGGAGCTTAAGAAGCAAATAGAAAAGGAGTTTAAGATATGTGATTTGGGAAACTTGTCTTATTTCTTAGGAATGCAGATTGTGTATACTCAACATGGAGTATATGTTACACAAGAGAGATACTTGAAGAATCTTCTAGTCAAGTTCAACGTGGAAGATTGCATGCCTTCAACCACATCATTGGAGGTAAATCATAAGTTGAGTAGATATGGAAGAGAAAAGTTTAATGACATGAAGAAATATCAGAGTTTGGTAGGTAATTTGATCTATGCTACCTTGACAAGACCAGACCTATCATATGCAGTTGGTGTCTTATGACAATTTATGCATTGTCCAAGGAAAACTCATTGCATTGCAGCTCAAAGCGTACGTAGATATATCAAAGGAACCTTGAGTGAAGGTTTGTATTATGGTTTTACTTCGGACATCAAATCAAAGTGTTTAGTGATGCAAATTGGGCAGGTAATTCAGATGATAGAAGGTGTACTCATCGTTATCTCTATTCTATTGGAGATAAGTTGATTTCTATCATGGACAAAGGAAACCATCCTGAACCTTCGATTCCATGTGAATCTTGTATCTCATGATTGGTTCAGAATTAGGAGAAACCAATGCTTCGATTCGTCTAGAATGTGCCAAAACCCTAAGATCGACTGTCTACTTGCCTCATTCGGATGTCCAGAGCTCATATTTCAAATTGATGACATCATCAAGACATCATCAATTTGTAACCACCTTTCATGAACCGCCCTTGAAAACCTATATAAGGAGGGGTTGGCCACATTCATAATCAGTCTTGCCAATACCAGCCTTGGGAGCTCAAGGAGTCCTGACCGCGAAGTAAGTACTCTCCAAGTTCCAGTTCCAGTTCTTGTCTTGTCTCTTGTTCTAGTCTTGTCTAGTCTAGTTCTTGGACATATTGTCTTGTCCTCTTGTAATCTCGTAGTACGAGACCTTGTCAAGTTCCTTCTTGTATTCAGTTCATCTCCGAGAAGGGAGTTCTTGTAATCTAGACATCTTGTCTCATACTTATGATCTTGAGTTGTGGGATCTCCTGTATCATTTCTAGCCTAGTTTTCCATACCTATTGGTCCCGGGTTGTGGGACACCTTGTATCAGCTATGGCTTCTTGTATTATTTTCCCTACGTGGGTGTTCTTGTAATCATAAGTGCATTTTCGAAATCTTGTCCAGTGAAGTCAAGGAGGAAAATCTAGTGCTCCCCTGACATTTTGGCAAGACTAGCTTCCATCCAAGACCAGTCATCATGGAGAATGCTTATGAATAGATTGTAGCATCACTTCAGAGTCTCTAGCAACAAGTCGAAGACCTAACTCATTGACAGACACAAATTGAGATGGGACATCTACGGCATGTAAGTGCACTCCTCCAAGAAACACAAGAACGAATCGGGGGTCTTCAGACAAATCAAGGGAGTATGCAAGTAAATCAATGACCTAGTACATCCTTCATGAGAGAACCCAAGATTTGCATGCCAGAAAAGTTTGATGGTGATCGCACAAAGTTCCAAGGATTCTTGCAACAAGTCAAATTGTACATCGGTATGCAGCCTGATAGATACCGTGATGATGCATCCAAGGTCGGCTTTATTGGAACCTTGCTCTATGGTCAAGCATTATCATGGTTTGCCCCAATCTTGGAGAAGGATATGGCCATACTTCATGACTATGAGGGGTTTCTTGGAGAGCTCATCGCCACATTTGGAGATGCAGACACGAGTCGAGTGGTAGAAACAAAACTTCGGAAGCTACATCAAGGTAACCGCCCTGCCTCTACCTATGCATCAGAATTTAGGCAGTTGATATGTGACCTCACTTGGCACGAAGATTATTTTATAATCCAATTTAGATGGGGATTAATAGAGGATGTGAAGGACCTTCTACTCATGATGCCAGAGGTGAAGACATTGAATGAATACATCAACCAAGCTATTCAATGTGATAACCACCTTTTTGAAAGGAAACAAGAAAAGCAAGTAGAAGGAAGAGCTCGCCAATGGAAACCTTTCCAGCCCACTCCTAGAGATGAGTCTATGCCCGAACCTATGCAGATAGATGTAACTCGGTTCCAACCTCTAACACCACAAGAGAAGTAAAGAAGGAGGGATAACAAGTTATGCTTGTGTTGTGGAAACCCTAGTCACATTGCAGTTAATTGTCCCAACAAGAGAACGAACTCCAAATTTGCAGCCACCCTTGTAGAGCAGGGAAACAAGGAAGTCCAGTTATAAAAGAGACCGTAGAGCCAGACCATGATATAAGAAAGGGTCTCATAATTCCAGCCACACCCGTAGAAACATGTCTTGTCCTTGTCAAGTTAATCATGTCTGAGAAGACCCTTTCCCTTATAGCTCGGGTAGATTCAGGAGCCTCCTCAAACATGGACCTCCAGTACTTCGGAAGAACAGACCAATAGTAGTTGAAGTAGTAGATGGACGGCCTCTAGCATCGGGGCATATAACCATGGAAAGCATACCACTAAGAGTACACCTTGGTGACCATGATTCACACATATGTTTCAATGTAATAGCGAGTCTAGTAAACATGGTTATCATCAGAATGTTGTGGTTAAAGAAACATAATCCAAAACTTAATTGGGAGAATAATAATATCACCCATCGAGATATCTAGAAGAACCCAAAATATGTTGGAGCCAAAGCCTTCATACATACAGTGAGGAAGGAACCGATATATATGATCTATGCCATACCAACTCAAGAGCCCAAGAAAGATGATTCAATGAAGCTACCTGACCAATAGCAAGGGTTTGAAGATGTCTTTGAAAAAAAGAATGCAGATATGCTCCCTGAACATAGACCTTATGATTGTGCCATAAAACTTCAAGAGGGAGCACAACCACCCTTCACGCGAATATATAGACTATCCATAGAACCTCGAAGTCCCCTGCAGTAGCCCCTATCCTATTTGTAAAGAAGAAGGACATAACTCTTCGAATGTGTGTGGACTATCGTGGTCTGAATAAAGTCACAATAAAGAACATATATCCTCTACTACTTATATCAGAGCTCTTGGAACGCCTCGGAAAAGCAAAGTTCTTCAATAAGATTGACCTTCGAGGAGCATACAATCTTGTCAGGATCAGAGAAGGAGACGAATGGAAGACAGCATTCCAAACAAGGTATGGACACTTTGAATATGTAGTTATGCCATTCGGTATCACCAATGCTCTAGCAGTCTTTCAACATATGATGAATGATATCTTTCGAGAGTATTTAGATGATTTAGTGGTAATATATCTTGATGATATCTTGATATTCTCCAAAAATCTAAAAGATCATGAATGTCATCTGAAGATAGTCCTAGAGAAACTAAGAGAAAAAGGGTTATATGAAAAATTGGAGAAGTGCTATTTCCATCAGACAGAAGTAGAGTTTTTAGGGTACATTGTATCAGAGAAAGGAATCTTCATGGACCCTAAGAAGATTGAGACAATCCTTGATTGGCAACCACCTTCATGTGTTCGAGATGTACAATGTTTTCTAGGGTTTGCCAATTTCTATAGGAGATTCATTAGAGATTACTCCAAGGTTGTGACACCTCTTACCAAGCTTATAGGAAACTCAAAATTTTCATGGAACAAAGAAGCAGAAAAAGCCTTTCAGAATTTGAAATCAGCATTCACCACTGCCCCAATTCTAGTTCATCCTCATTCAAGCAAGCCCTTCTTCCTAGAGACAGATGCATCAGACTTTGCCCTAGGGGCCTTTCTTTCCCAATATGGAGATGATGAACACCTACATCTAGTTGCATATCATTCAAGAAAATTTTCTTCTCCAGAAATTAATTATGAAATTCATGACAAAGAACTTCTTGCCATAGTGGATGCCTTTGATACCTGGCGCCACCATCTAGAAGGAGAAGCTCATAAAGTTATCGTGTATACAGACCACAAGAACCTAGAATATTTTATGACCACCCGCATCCTCAATAGAAGGCAATCTCAATGGAGTAAACTTTTATCCAGGTTGGACTTTGTCATCACATATCGTCCAGGATGGCAATAGTGTCAGTCAGATGCCTTGTCAAGAAGATCTTACGTTGCACCAAAGAAGGGTGAAGAGGCCTTTGATCAATAGGAGATCGTATTAACCAAACCTGAGCATCTCCAGTTAGCAGCTATCTCTTCCATCCATCCTGAAGATTCAGCCTTGAATCATTTGATTCATGAGAATCTACCACAAGATGAATTATTTTGTAACATTAAGCAGAAAAATCAGGAAGGAAAAGTCCAAGGAAGTAAATGAATTCTAGGAAAAGGACGGGTTACTATTCTATAAGAACCTATTGTATGTCCGTCCAGGAAAGCCGAGGATCCAAGTACTTCAACAACGTCATGACAACCTTGCAGCAAGACATTTTGGAGTAAATAAAAGACTCGAACTCATATCCAAGGATTTTTTGTGGCCTCAAATGTGGAAGGAAGTCAAAGAATATATCCGAACCTGTGACACTTGCAATAGATCTAAGGTACCGTGACATAAGCCTCATGGCCTCTTGCAACCTTTACCTATTCCAGAGAGGCCATGGGCTTCATTGTCTATGGATTTCATCATAGATCAATCAAATTGAGATAAGTATGATGCCATTCTTGTTATTGTGGATAGATTCACAAAGATGGCACACTTCATTCCAACTACAAAGGCAATCACAGGTCCAGCCACTGCTAGAATTTTTCTCAGATACATCTTTAGGCTTCATGGATTGCCTCATGATATTGTTAGTGATCGAGGTCCACAGTTCATATCCAACTTTTGGAACAATCTTTGCAAGCTCCTTGGTGTTCAAGTTAGACTATCTACAGCAAATCATCCACATACTGATGGAGAAATAGAACGGGTGAATCAAGTCCTAGAGCAATATCTCCGTTGCACTAGCAACTATCACCAAAATGATTGGTTTGAGTTGTTACCCTTTGTAGAGTTTGCCTATAACAATAGTGTTCATGCATCTACTAAGCAAACTCCCTTCTTTGCAAACCATGGACAACATCCAAAGATGGATATACAACTCTCAAATCATATCAAGAACCCAGCTGCCAGAGACAAGGCCCAATACCTGATGGACATTCACAAAGAACTCAAGGAAGAGATCCATAAAGCTCAACAACAATATAAGTACTATACAGATCAACATTGTGTTGAGAATCCATCGTATCAAATTGGGGATAAAGTATGGTTACTCCGAAACAATTTGCAAACTTCAAGGCCTTGTGCAAAGTTAGATCATCAAAGGTTTGGTCCATTTACCATCTTGGCCAGGATTAATTCAGTCACCTTCAAGCTCCAGTTACCGAGTACCATGAGAATACATCTAGTTTTCCATGTATCCATGTTGGAACCATATTAGATTTCACCATTGAGGGGGGAGAGACCTAGTTCTTCACCACCTATCGAGATTGATGATCATGAAGAATTTGAAGTCCAGCATGTTCTAGATTCGAGAATATCCCAAGGAAGATTAGAGTAGCTTATTCATTGGAAAGGGTATGACATCAGTGATCGTACTTGGGAACCTGCACAAAACCTTCAAGAGCACCAACCAAGGTTTGAGAATTCCATAAGAGAAATGAAATGAAGCCGAGACCAAAGAACGTGACCGCTCCTCGTGGAACTCGTCGCTTGAGGGGGAGGTGATGTCATGGACAAAGGAAACCATCCTAAACCTTAGATTCCATGTGAATCTTGTATCTCATGATTGGTTCAGAACTAGGAGAAACCAATGCTTCCATTGCTTCCAAAACGTGCCAAAACCCTAAGATCGACTATCTACTTGCCTCATTCGGACATCCAGAGCTCATATTTCGAATTGATGACATCATCCATGACATCATCAATTCGTAACTGCCTTTCATGAACCGCCCTTAGAAACCTATATAAGGAGGGGTTTCCCACATTCATAATAAGTCTTGCCAATACCAATCTTGGGAGCTCAAGGAGTCATGACCGCCAAGTAAGTACTCTCCAAGTTCGAGTTCCTGTTCTTGTCTTGTTTCCTGTTCTAGTCTTGTCTAGTCTAGTTCTTGGACATCCTATCTTCTCCTCTTGTAATCTCGTAGTACGAGATCTTGTCAAGTTCCTTCTTGTATTTAGTTCATCTCCCAGAAGGGACTTCTTGTAATCCAGACATCATGTCTCATACTTACGATCCTGGGTTGTGGGATCTCCTGTATCATTTCTAGCCCAGTTTTCCATACCTATTGGTCCCGGGTTGTGGGACTCCTTGTATCAGCTACGTCTTCTTGTATTATTTTCCCTATGTGGGTGTTCTTGTAATCATAAGTGTATTTCCAAAATCTTGTCCAGTGAAGTCAGAGAGCACAATCTAGTGCTCCCGTGACAACTTCTTTGTGCTCAAAGAAGCAACATACACTTGCTTTGTCATCCACAGAAGCTGAGTATGAAGGAATGGTAGAGGTTGCAAAAGAAGTGATATGGTTGAAGACCTTATTGAAGAGTTTTGGAACTGATTAGAGTACTCCAATTATTTTTGGAGACAACATGAGCTCATTATATTTGACAGCTAATCCTGTTTTTCATGCCATGACTAAACACATAGAGATTCAGTATCATTTTTTGAGGGAAAAGGTACTTGAAAAAGCGATTGAAGTATTATATAAACCAACAAAAGAGCAGGTTGCATATATGTTGACAAAGAGCTTAGATGTTACCTAAGCTACAGAAGTTCAAAGACATGGCAGGAATAAAGAAAAATGGTATAATCAAATTAAGTGATTGAGGGGGAGATGTTGGAACAAAACAATCCCTAATTGTTGATTATGAGAACTTGAAGCAAGTCAAAAATCAAAATGAAGTCAAAGAAGTCATTGAAGGAAGTGAAGAGATCTCAGAGATTGTATACATATGTACATTATAGATGGAAATTCTTGTATAATGGATATAGATAATCATTATAATGATAAGGAGTAATGTAATAGACATGGGCTGAGTCTAGAATCATATCTATATAAGTCAATAATGTAAAGAAATGAATGAGAGATTTGTTAGAAATCAAGAGTCCATATGATAAATGTGTAGAGAGTCATCTTCTTGATGTAGCTTTGAGTCTTTCTTTAATTTCTCTTAGCCTGATTAAGTGGATTGAGAAATATTTTGTACAAATCTTATCTAGAAGCTAACCAAGCTATGTTCAAATTTTCATGGTCTAATTCCTTTGAGGTAGTGTGTATGATCAATAGGAACATGTATATGTAAAGTCTGCAGCTAGACCTCTGAGAGTCGCATACATTTTTTGTGTAAAAGTTTTGCTTGGATCTCAGAGCATAGTGTAAAGTTTTTTATAAATGAGCATTAAAAATCTAAGTTAGGAGTTAAGGAAGCTATGGCTAAAAGCATTTAGAAAAATGGGACTTTTGCTATGAGAAATCAACTTCAGAAGTTGACTATGTCAAAGTCGAATGTTCAGAATGAGCAATTCTGACATACCTTTGATCCTATTGATCAAATCATAGTTTTAATGGTTCTCTTTAAGATCTAATCAATGTTATGGTTGTGCAAAGGTAGCATGGAGATATGTGCATCATTACATTGAAGATATTTGAAGCTATGTGCAAGTAATGAAGTTAAATTCTGAAGCAGACTTCTTGAAGAACAAGAAACTTCACACACGGAAGTTTTTGTGAATGCTTTTGTAAATCATGGTAATATTTGTGTAAATTTTGGTCTATGATTGATATAGAAGTGTTCTAAATTCAATATAGATTAATCATTTCGAGATTAAGAGGTCTCCGCCACAATCACCTCTCCAATGGATGCTCACTGATCCGCAACCTCTTTGACCTTGGTAACAAACTCTCTGATGGTTTTTTTAAGTGTCTTCTTCATTTAGTTGAACTTGTTCCAAAGATGATTCATTCATGCTTTCGTACTAGCAGAAAAGAAAGTCTTGAGGGCATCCCAAGTCTCTTGAGATGTCTTGCATCCTCTAATATGTGGTAATAGAAAGTCAGAGATAGAGTTCAGTATGTACGACCTTGCTTCCGCATCCCTTGGAGAGCAAAGTGTGAGCTTGTCTCTCTCCTCTTGCTTAGGCCCTTTTTGGATCTTGGGATAGGTATAGCTTCATCACCTCCTACATTCCCATAAAGATTTCTACCTTGCAAATAGGCCTCCATTCTGATTTTCCAAGCCTTGTAGTTGTGTCGATCAAGCTTCTCGATCAATTGAGGGAAAGTCGTCACCCATCTTGATCTAGCTCTGATACAACTGAAAGAAATTGGAGAAGCTTGAAGGAGGTAGAAAATTGAGTTTTGAAGTGATGAAGTTTGGTCCACCCAACCAACACAAGACTAGCCCTTGAGCTTATGGAAAATCAAATAGACCTTAGAGGCATGTGATAAGTGCACTAAAATGCACTTTGTACTTTGGAGCATCAAGGAGAAAGAGTCAATACAAAACAGGTAGGTTGGTGCATCAATTAGCTCAAAAAACTTTCTATCTATGGCAGAGACAATGACCTTCAAATGCTTATAGTGACAACATATTTACAATAAGAGAAAATCCTTTTATAGGAGTGATTCACATAATGTTTTGTGTATATAATTCACAAAAGTATCAGGAATAAGAAATATATGCTATAGGAATGAATCAAACACTCAAGGATGGTACCTCCTATTTTTCAGGAATACGTAGAGATTGACCCCAAGATAGAAAAACTAAGATTTCTCCTAATCTACTAAATCAAATGCTATGACAGTTTACAAGACTAAACTAGACACTTATGCGTTTCCAATAAGCCATGTTTCATCTGATTGTGAGCTCTGTAGAGAGAGCAGTATCCTCTCCAAGATTACTATTGGCGAAGAAGATGATGCAAAGAAAGGAAGGAGCAAGACAATGATGGTCACAAGTGTATGTATATTGCTTCCATGTATTGTACAAGTGTTTTGAAGTATTTATGTAGACTTTAGAAGTGATCCATGAATTCTACAAGTGGATTTGAATTCAAATGGTGGGAATGGCTTTTAGATGGAATCAATTCACTTTCCTACAATCTTGGAAAAGTGAAAATCTAGTTTGATCTACTTTCACATGATTGATTGATTGATTGAATGCAACTCAATCACCACAAAATTCGTGGAATTTGGGCTCTCTCTTTCTAATTTTCCATGTGCAAATCTCCATGCTTTTAAAATGGTAGAAGATCCATGAAAAATCTTTTTTAAAAGATACAATAAATGAGCATAAGTAAAAGAACTCTCCAACGGATATAACGTGGACGTAATCCAAGCGATAGATTTTTGATGTAGATCAAATCCACCTCAATCATAGTGTAAGCTTGATCTTCCAATAGGTACCTCATATGAACTCTCTAGCTTTTGGCCTTGGCTATCCCCCGAGCTAGGAACTTTTCGTTCCTCCGGTCAAGTACATCTCTGAAACATAACATGGAATGGGGAATTTAGGCCTTCCGTGTGATGCCATTTGCGCACACAAATGCCCTTGCTATGTTTCAGTAGTTGACGTGTAAGATATTTAAGGAATTCATGTGAAAGACTTTAGAAACCTAAATGAATGATTTATGAGCACATTCCCACATATGATGAAACCACATGCTAGAGCTAAGCTAGACATTTGAGCAATGAGCCATCACATGCCAATCCCCACTCATAAGAGCCATCACATGCCAATCCCCACTCATAAGTGGCGGGATCTTCCGACACACCTGACAATACTCTCTGACGCTTGCACGCTGGGCCATCAGCAGACATCGAGGGAAACTCTCTTTTCCTGTGTTTGTTGTAGTAAAACACAAGCTGCTTGGGTGATGGCAAGCCTTCACGAAGGGGAGGTATTTTAGCGTAGGGTGAAAAGGGAATGACAATACTCTTTCTACGTGAGGGTGCTACTATGCGGACAAGTGCAAGCTTCTTTGTGTCTTTTGCTTGTTTCTCCTATCGACGTCGACTTATTTCCGCTTTCAAAAGGAGTGCTAAAGCACGCCATAGTCTCGTGCATTTCATATCATGGGCACGCATGCCTGCTTCAACGTGTTCATCAGTGTAAGCAGCTTGGTCGGCCCTAGTAGTAGGAGGAGGATGAGTAGTGGTAGCCCTGCCTTGGGGCTCCTTCATAGGGCAACCCCCCATCTTCAACTTTATTGTAAGAGGTAGACCCTGTTTCAATGTTATCCTAACAGGTAGCACCTGTTTCGATGAAGCTTCTTGGAGTGTTGATGGAACACTTGCCTCAGGAGGAGGTTGCTTTGCATCCGGAGCGACATCTGCTGTGTTGTGCTCGTGCGCCCGAAAGGATCTCTGTGCTTTTGTGCCCGAATAATGCAAATTCCCAAATCTTGATGTCTTAAAAGAGGCGTGAAAATCATTCTTAAGTTGAACAATATGATTCTCCTTAGGACCATTGAGCTTTCAAATAGTGGAATCAAGCAAAATACATAATCCTTGATTCATAGATTCAAATAGACCCCCAAAGAAATAATGCGGCAACAAGGATGTAGTTTCACATTGAAAGATGTCCCATCCCCTAATTTACCTACTTAGGTTAAGCAAGTGTCATTGTTTGTAGAAAAATTTATAAGTGCCCAATAGCCTAGATCAGTGTGTTATGTAGTGTGTTGACATTAAGAAAAATCAAGGAGAGCAACTAGAACTCTCAAAACTCTACAAGGGATCAAATTATTTGGCTAGTATAATTTCAAAACCTTCTTCATTGGTGAAAGAAATCATAGAATTGGTTGCTCAAACGCTATGAGGAAAACATTGAAATAGGCAAACCCAAAGAGTGATCATAATGAAGTATTGCTAGACTTGGAGAGGTAATCACATTGAAAATGCATATCTTGTGCAAGTACAAAATATGCCAACCCCATGATCATGTTATTGTAAAGTAGAAGGAGAGTACACCAACCTCTTAGTACAAGATTGCAATGTGGTCTTTGTGAAGCTTGCAATGACGTAATAAAATCAAGATAGAGCATTAGAACCTACATCATCCTTGATAACACATAATGATCCTAATGCCAATAGCTTTGACTCATCACATGGCAATAATGTATCCACTTATTGTATTGAGCCACCCAAGCAGCCAAAGTCTTATCAATATGAAGCCCCTCCATAGAGTTCAATTGGGAACAAGATTCTAAAAATCCCATGTATATGAATCCAAATCCTAAGTCCTAGATGAGAAAAGCTAGGCTGAAGACTCCTTGCGGACCATGATTTAGATGTCAAGGTGATCATTTTGTACATGAATGTACAAATACTCTGTCTTCAAGGCAACCTCAATGCATTATGGTTCAAGGAGTTTCTTTAGACTATGGCAAAGAACATCTCATTTTTGATTGCCCTAAATACCTAGCAAATGCATCAAAATGTGCCACTAAAGGCTCCTTGGAAAATGAGAGAGGAAGATTGTACCAAATAGAATATTATGTTCCCAACTAAGTAGAGTGTCGAAATCCTACCTCCATCACCAAGTACACTTAAGCGTCATTGTGGTACATACAAGAAGAAAAGTGGGTCAAAGAACAAGAGAACTCCCCCTCACCCAACAATTTAGGAAATAGATGAACCATAAGATCAATTTCTCCAACCTATTCTATCTCTCTATGGAGACTAGTTAGAACCACAATTAAAAGCTGGATTAGATTCTAAATCTAACATCCCTACAAGAGTTAACACATTTTGTGGGCCCATGGGATTCTAGATCAATGTAATTATGAGTCTATGTGCTTCCTATGTAGCATTTCAACCAATAAATAATATTCCTTGCCTTAGGCATATTATAGGAATCCCTCTAAGGCCCTATGAGTCCATATATGTGCAACATAAGTTCTCGGAATATCCTCAGACTCCCTATGCCTAGACCTTGACGACTAACTTGTGACAGCTTGTCACTTATATAGACATTGGCATCTTGCCCCTTGTCTCCCACAAATACCCCCTGATAGCTTTTCATATGGTATAATCATGAGAAATCACTTACTCCACTAGAGTAAACAAATAATACTATGCTCATCCAAAACAATTGACTATGTCCCAATCTTTGCGAAAAAATACTAAAAACAAATGGAAATCTTTTCCAAGTAGTGCCTAATCTCTAAGATCAAGGAAATATGCTTGATTTACTCGCTGTAACGAAATGAAACTCAAGAGATTCCCATCATGATCCAAATTGTGAATCTAAAATATCACTTTGTCAATGGTCTAGACTATGGACCAAGATGTCAATCTATCAATGAACCAAATTATGGACCAAAATGTCGATCTATGATATATAATAATCCAAACTATGGATCAAAATATAACAACTAGTGGAACTACCACTGCCTTCTCACTAATAAAATGCAAGATGTTCCAAGTGGATAAAACTTCCTTTATCTCTGACCACCATCTGATCATCACTATGATCAAATCATTCGAAAAAAGAAATGAGGTGTCTCTAGTAAACTACTGCAATAATATTGCACTCCCATATATAATGAGGACCATAATATGAGTCCACTAAATACACTAAAAAATGGTAAGTAGATGTGTGCACACTCATAGCTCAATAAGCTAAGCATCTAGCTCACCTCATACACACTATGTATGAACCATGGCCTATCCTCCAGCATATGAAATAGAGTAGTACACACTCTATGAATCTCTTCTTATCGCAATTGCCTATTCATAGTTCATATGTGCAAACCTTGTCTTTTGTCTTCTAGGCTACTAGCCTAAGGACTCTCCTATACCCTCTATCCTACACCTAGGTAGAATACAAAGCTTGATATGTCCCATACCACCAAACATTATACCCCACATAGATGCATGTATGAGACTAACGTCGGACACTTCTCTCAAAAAGACAAGAATAAATCGGTGAGTACTCACAACTATAAATATAAAAATGAAATCATGAAGCGTTCTTGAAGTGTTTCCTTCCCTCGATCGAAAGAATAGAGTCATTCCTATGACTCTATCACTCATAACTATCAGTAACATCACCTCATCTTGAGTTGAGAAATAAGAAGTTATATGATACATCAACTCAACTAGAGTTGTGAAGGATGCGGCTTGCATCAAATATCAACTCATGCAACTTGAGGGAAATATTAACTCAGAAGAAATCGTAATTTATACAACTTGTATGAAGCCAAAATATATGAAATGAGAACAACTACTAAAGTTCTCCACTTCCATGCTCTCATGGCATTACATATATTTTTTAAAAATTTTGACACAATCTCCTCTGTCCTACTAAAAATGACCACATAAACCAATGGTCAATAAACACATATCTAGTGCATGGCTAGCCCATGGTGATCACACCATAGCCAAAAGAAATATTCATAAAAAAGTTGTGGAAAATGTTTTCCTTTTGACAATATCACCACCATAAACAACTTTCAATATTAGCATATGAAAGCCTAACTTTAACTAACTTGAAGACCTATGAAATTTTCTAGCCTTATATAGCTTCTCTTAAGCTTCAATTAGGCCAAAAAATCACTTGATTTGGATATTTTCTCAAATTTGTATCACCATTTCATTGGAAGGGTCGAACACTTGACCACCAACTCTGGAAGTGTACAAGGTCATCTTCTTGAAGCCTTTAGACTGATCAAACAAACTCCAAATTTGATTTTCTTTATGCGCAAATCTAGATAAACTTATTTAATTTGTTTTTACAAAATTTCAATTTAAAATTGAATCAAATACTCATTCAAATGTATCATTTTATCTCTTTTATACCCGCACTTAGATGAGCCTGAAAACAATGTTGCTGTAGTTTTAGAATATCCTCATACTATAAAGATAAATTCCAAAATCTTTGAATTTTGAGCATATCATAGGGTCTATACAAGAGTAGGTTCTCCAAGAAAATTTTTTTAAATTGGAGCTTCCAATATGAAAAACCATGTGTTTAGTAGATACATGTACCACTCTTTGGCAAATCCTCACCAGGAATTGTTCTAAGAAGAATAGGTCATTTGACCTACCAATTGATGTCGAGTTTCTTCCAACCTTGTAACAGTAAATAGGTGGATCTTTAGCTAAAAGAACTAAATCCACCTTGTTTTATTAGTATATAGCTACTACTATCTACTTTCATTGTTATAAACGCATAGTATTTGAACATTTGAGGCTTTCACAATGACCAAAATACTAAGCCTCTATACCTACAATATTTTAAAAATTTGCATAAGCCAAATTTTACTCTTTTCTTTATATATTCTACTTGGGGATACATTTCCTCTTCATATTTTGTACACACCATCTAGAAATTTTCATCTAATATTAGAAAGAAAAATCATCCAATTTGAGTAAATGCGCTATGAGAATCAATCACCTCTAGGTGACATAGTCTATGGTCATTTCATAAATTCGAGAGGCTATACTTTCATGTGTAGAGATTATTTGAATTATCAAATGATCTCTAAAATTATTGAAAATTGTTATAGAGAATGTTGGTCTATCAAGCTTATGTAGCCAATAAAAATCATGCAATTGGGATCTACGAATGGAGAGAAATGTGCTTTGTAACAGGTCTATGTCACTTGTTTCAGGCCTCTACCACTATTAATAGCAGTTCTAATGCGGAGGTCATTTGATCTTTGTAAAGAATACCCAAACTACTTGAAAATTGGTTAGACTAACGAAAAGCCTATGAGATAATGGCTCTCCAAATTTCAATAAATTTGGGCATTCCCTAAATGAGCAGCATCCAAATCTCTATGAGGTTGTTACCTCACTAACTATCGACTCAATTATTTTTTTAAACCTAAAAATGACGAGACATGTTAATTCTTATGATTTAGACATATTCATTCATTCTCTTCGATGGACTATGACATGGAGACATATCCATGTATACAATGATCATCTAGAGCAATGCAAACCAATTAAGAATGCAAATGATCTCTTTGAAAAATCGACTCTTTACATAATATCCACCTTTCAATGAAAGTGAATATCTATGGATGTCATTCTAGTCATTGTGCTTATTGTACATTTATTAACCTCATCATAATAAATCACATACAATAATTTATTACTCGTATTGATGATCATAACTATATCACTCTCGTACTGACTCCAGATAAACTTCTATATCAAGTACATAGAATCACATGAAGAACAATTCATGTGCTCATGACTTAGTGTACGAAAATGCATTTTAATTGTTCTTGAGGGGTCTACCTTTGACATTTTACTTTCTAAAGGAAAACTTAGCCTATTCATGGTACTTTGTATCATGTACCTCATGCTCACCCTAACACATCATGGTGATACATAAAAATGCTCTTCTATGGATAAAAAAAGCATCATGCACTTCACCTTTCTAGAAATTATATTATCTATGTATGCATGCATCCACTCATGCATCTTCTTCTCTACTTCAATTACTTTATATGCTTTAAGCTATATTGCACACATAATACTTCCTCTCTTTTATAACACAACATCACCCTAGTTCTCACATGGCATATAATGCCGTATGGCTATAAAAATTTCGACACTACTTCCCTAGAGAAATTAGGCCCGAAAAAAATTATAACAATGATATAATGATAGACATTAGCATAGTGGTAAGCAAAACAATTTCTTAGCTGCAAAATCCTGCAAATATCAACCCTTTCCAATATGTGTTGTTGGGCACTACATGCCCTCATAACAGTGTCTTTTCTCACTCGAATACCTTCACAAAGATCTTGAAACAGACAACAAAAATCTTTGCATGCTTTTGTGAATCAAGATAATTTAGTGTAACTTCATGTGCATAGATGAATTCATAGCAATACTAACTTTCATGCACATTCCAATATTGGTTTCAAAAAATTGGAAGAGAATACAATGCAAAATTATAAAATTTGATGCATAATGTATTCAAACGAATATATCTGAGAGCAAAAAAATGATAAAAAGGTATGTAAATGAATTCATTCCTATCCCACATGGATAAAAAGTGATTAGGAACTCCTAATTATAATTGGATAGTCTAGTAATTCAAAAAGAGTTTCTTGCTAGCCAATAGACATATATTGTGTAGAGATGGCTTGAAATGGTCAAATATGGCATGCAAGCCAATTACAATAGGGGCTTGAAGTCTAGAATCCATATCAATTTGAATTTCTTGATTTCGATATTCTATGAGGAAGTTATGGCCAAAACAATGGAGTTAGGTGAGTGGGCAACATCTTTCCTTGAAGAGATATGTAGAGAGTAAAATGCTCTGTACAGGTGGTTTTGGGCTTATCCAATCATAGCTTCCAACCATGCATTGACAGCTCTTTTAGTCTACATTGTATACCAAAATGAATCATCCAATTAGAACATAATATGACAGAGTTATGTCCCTTTTAGTAAAGGTAGGTATGCTAACCTTGCTTTTTCTCTTCTCTCTCTTTCTACTTCCTCTCCTTCTCCTTCTTCTCTCTTTCTATCCCTTTATCTCTTTCTTTCTTTACATTTCTCTCTTCCCTTATCTTTCTCTCTCTCTCTAGTTTTTTTCTTTGTTTCTATCTCTATCACTTTCTGCATCTTTTTCTTCTTTCTCTATCTCTCTAGTTTTCTCGCTTTCTCATCATTTATTTTGTTCTCTCTTTATCTTTCCCTCTCTTTTTTCTTCTCTTTCTTTCTCTCTCTACTTCTTCTCTTTTTTCCTCTCTGTCTCTTTCTTTCTTTCTCTCTTTCCCACTATGTTTCATGCTTTTTGTGTTGCTCTATCGTGCACAGCAGGTAAAATTCATCCTATCAAATAGCATCAGAATCCCTTCAACAAGCTCATATAGGCTAGTGGTTAGAGTGTTTACCTCTTTTTTAGAGCTTGAGAGTTCAATACCTATCTTTGAGCACTCGCAGAGATGTGTGTGTAGTAAGGAAAACTTGGAAAGCTTTATTTTGCTGCTGTAATGACGATGCTCGCCATGAGAGAAATCTTGCTTCTATTCCTTCTGAGCTCTATGCAAACCTCTTTGGATGTTTGTCTTTTTCATGCAAGATGAAGACAATGATAAAGATGCCCCCCAAAATTGGCATGAAAGCTTTCCATAAAGTCATCATGATCAAATCTTTGTTCTTCATCTCCATCATGCTCCATGGATCTACTGCCTGTTGCTCTAATACCAAATATGAGAAGTGGAGAATGGCATGCCTTAGACTTACCTCCTAGCCTATTTATAGCCCTTGCCTAATCACCATCTAGAGTTCTCTCTAAATTCCATCTACTTATCTGGCCATCATGAGTAGGTACCAAAAGAACTTGGAGAAGCTTGTAGGAGATAGAAAAGTGAGTTTCGGGAGCGATGAAGTTTGGTCCAGCCAAACAGCACAACACCAACCCTTGAGCTTATGGAGACTCAAATATACCTTATAGGCATGTGATAAGTGCAATAAAATTCACTATGATCAAGGACAAAAAGTGGATACAAAACAGATAGGTTCAAGCATCGACTAGCTCAAAAAAAATTGGTATATATGGAAGAGAAAATGAACTTCAAATGCTCATAGCGACCAGTTTGATTTCAATTAGAAAAATTCCTTTTGTCGGGGTGATACACATAGGCCTCAGTGTATATAATGCACAAAAGTACAAGGAATAAGCAAAATATGCTATAGGAATGAATCAAACACTCAATGGTGGTACCTCCTATTTTTGAGGAATACACAAAGATTGACCCCAAGAAAAAAAAAACTAAGATTTCTCCGCAAATGCTATGAACATTTATATGCATAAACTAGACAGTAATATCTTTCAAATGAGCCATTTTTCATCCAATTTGGAGCTCTGTAGAGAGAGCAGTAGCCTCTGCAAGATTACTGTTAGCAAAGAAGATGATGCAAAGAAATGGAGCAAGACAATGATAGTCACAAGTGTATGTATATTGCTTCCATGTATTGTACAAGTGTTTTGAAGTCTTTATATAGACTCTAGAAGTGATCCACAACTTCTACAAGTGGATTTTGTATTGAAATAAAGGTGGCAATGGTTGTTGGAGGGAACCAATTCACTTTCTTACAATCTAGGAAAAGTGAAGATCTAGTTTTGATCTACTTTTAGGTGATTGATTGATTGATTGAATGCAACTCAACCACCACAAACTCGTGGAATTTTGGCTCTCTCTTTCTACTTTTACATTTTTAAAGCTCAATGTGTTTACAATGGTAAAAGATCTATGAAAAATCATTTTTAAGAAATACAATAAATGAGCATAAGTAAAAGAACTCTCCAATGGATATTCCTTCGATGTAATCCAAGCGATAACATTTTGATGTAGATCAAATCCACTTCAAGCATAGTGTAAGCTTGAAGATTCAAGCCCCCCCTCAAGCTAAAGTATGCTTGAGTCTTCATTCTCTAATAGGTTGAATACCTACCATAGCTTTGAATCTACAAAGCTTTATTCCATCAAGTGCCTTCGTCATCATATCTACTACTTGCTTTTGAGTAGGAACAAAAGAAGTGTGAATCTCCTTTGCATGAGCTTTTCCGTGATAAAGTGGTAATGAAGTTCTATGTGTTTGGTTCTTGCATGGAAAATAGGGTTTGCTGCTAGATGATTGCAACTTACATTATCTCCAAATATGTGAGGTTTGGAACTCACAAATCCCAAATCTGTATACAATGCTTTTAAGCATATTGCCTCTTGAGTTTCTATGGTCAAACCTCTCTACTCTTCTTCAGTTGAGAATAAAGCAACTGTAGGTTGCTTCTTTGAACTCCATGACAATATCTTTGAATGTGAAAATGCTAAGTAAGCAGAAGTACTTCTTCTATCATCCTTAGCTCCTGCCCAATCTGCATCTGAATAGATTTTGATTTCCAAATCTAAAGAGTAAGGATAGAATATAACTTCATTGATTGTACCTTTGAGATACTTAAGTACTTTCTTAGGTGCATCCATGTGTGGTCTTCTTGGTGAGTGTACCGCCGTGCGATTCTCTCTCTCTCTCTCTCTCTCTCTCTCTCTCTCACCCCACCCGCCACCACCCGCAACTCCCTCCCCGCAACCCCCTCCTCTCCCCACCCACCACATCCCGCAACTCCCTCCCCACAACCCCCTTCTCTCCCCACCCACCACCTCGTGCAACTCCCTCCCCACAACCTCCACAACCACCCCCCACAACCTCCCACACCCCCCACAACCCCCCACAACCCCCCACAACCTCCCACACCCCCCAAAACCTCCACAACCTCTCCCTATTCCCACCCACAACCTCCCACAGCCCTCTCAACCCCCCACAACCTCCCATACCCCCCATAACCTCCACAACCTCCCCATATTTCCACCCACAACCTCCCACACCCCCACAACCTCCCCCTATTCCCACCCACAACCTCCCACACCCCCCACAACCTCCCACACCCCCACAACCTCCCCCTATTCCCACCCACAACCTCTCACAACCCCCCACAACCTCCCCCCACAACCTCCCACACTCCCCACAACCTCCACAACCTCCCCCTATTCCCACCCACAACCTCCCACACCCCCCACAACCCCCCACAACCTCCCCCCACAACCTCCCCCTATTCCCACCCACCACCTCCCACACCCCCCACAACCCCCCACAACCTCCCACACCCGCCCCAACCTCCATAACCTCCCCATATTCCCACCCACAACCTCCCACACCCCCACAACCCCCCAAAACCTTCACAACCTCCCCCTATTCCCACCCACAACCTCCCACACCACCCACAACCTCCACAACCTCCCCCTATTCCCACCCACAACCTCCCACACCCCCCACAAACCCCCACAACCTCCACAACCTCCCCCTATTCCCACCCACAACCTCCCACACCCCCCACAACCCCCCGCAACCTCCACAACCTCCCACACCCCCCACAACCCCCCGCAACCTCCACAACCTCCCACTATTCCCACCCACAAACTCCTCCCACAACCTCCACAACCACCCCCCACAACCTCCCACTCCACCCACACCCCCCACAACCTCCACAACCTCCCAAACCCACCACAAACTCCACAACCTCCCCCTATTCCCACCCACAACCTCCCACAACCCCCACAACCTCCACAACCTCCCCCCACAACCTCCCACACCCCCCACAACCTCCACAACCTCCCCCTATTCCCATCCACAACTTCCCACACCCCCAACAACCTCCACACCTTGATCTCCGTGAGTTCTTGAGTGAGTTTTTTAACAATGAGCCAATGGCCTCATTATATAGGTTGTGTACTCAGCTATGATCAATAAATAAAAAATCCATCGCGGATTCGGTGTCGCTCGCTTTTGTGTTTCCAATCATTGCTTTATGAAAAAATAATTTTCGCGATGAGCTTTTCAAAAGATTTTCTAGCAGCCTTTGGTAGGAATCGAACCCGAATCTCCACATTGGGAGGCAGATGCACTGTCCAAGGCACCCGTCGAGTTTTCTTATATGAACATATAAGAGAAATTAAATTAGACAAAGTTCTCAGTAGTTTTGGATGGATGGTTTGAGGATCATTTTTCAACCAAACACTACAGTGTTATATATCGTTGGAAAGCTCTCAACGAGTACTTTTCAATGGTGCAATAATAATTTTTAAAATCTTGGATCAATTTTGGACCAACAATGATTTCTTCCACGACTCCACCCACACCTCCCACACCCCTCGCAACCTCCACAACCTCCCCCCACAACCTCTGGCACACCTCCCACACCCCCCACAACCTCCACAACCTCCCCCCACAACCTCCCACACCTCCCACAGCCCCCACAACCTCCCACGCCCCCCATAACCTCCACAACCTCCCCCTATTCCCACCCACAACGTCCCACACCCCCTACAACCTCCCACCACTCCCGCCACACCTCCCACACCCCCCGCACCCCCACAACCTCCCACCACTCCACCCACACCTCCCACATCCCCCGCAACCTCCACAACCTCCCCCCACAACCTCCCACACCCCCGCAACCTCCCACCACTCCACCCACACCTCCCACATCCCCCACAACTTCCCACCACTCCACCCACACCTTCCACACCACCCACCATCCCTCCTACTCAATATGTAAAGGTCAACAGCTACTACAAAAATTACGCGAAGGATGTGCTTCTTAGCGTCATTCAAATATCACGGGCGGCACAAAATGAGGATCTCAGCTTGCATGCAAAAGTGACAATAAAAGTGTAAGTGGTAAAAAAGAAAGTAGAGAAATGATTGTTGCCGCAAACCATTCATGATGACTGCCTATTTTTGAGGATCCAATTCAAGACTCGTGGCATATTTGATCTACCCCTCCAATTTTGGGCAATCAATCGGCACATGATTAGTGGACGTGAGGAATCGGCAAGGCCCTCTTGGCCTATTGGAGCCTATAAAAGCAATGGATCATTACTCATTGGGGATATATCCATATACAAACACGTACAGAGCGGATTCGGCATCTCTTTTGGTCCTCTCTTTGCACCCTGTGGCTACAAGCCTACTTTAGGGAGTCACTCTGTGGTGAGGATACAGAGCGTGGGCTTCCCAGTGGAGGGCTAATAGCACTATAGTGTGAAGAGAGTGGCTTGGTTTTGACATTCAGTGTGAGTCACTGGTATTTTCGTGCTCGTCTTCATACCTTTATACTGAGCAGTGCAAGTCTTCATCTACTTGTGTTCAGTGCAAGTCTTCATCTAATTGTGTTCATCTTGTTGGAAGAATCTCTTGTACTAGTTTCCTTGTTCTGGATTGACATGTTAGCACAAAGCTTTTGTAGCATTTCCTTGGCCTACATTGTAATCATATGTTCGAACTAAGGAGTGGTTCAGTCTCCCACTAGTTTCAATTGTCATTAATCTTTTCCTTGAGTATTTACAATTCTGTGTTATTATTGTTATCTGCCTGCTCATAGAAGTGTTAAAGGGTATATTTCCCTAAGGAGAACCTCCCTTGAGTAGGTGAAGTACTGGAGTGCATGGTGCATGCTCCTTCTAAAAGTTGATACCCCAATACCTCCTCTACAGTTTGGCACGCGTGGTGGGACACTTGCATGTCTATGAGAGACCTTGAGGATAGTAAATAGTCCTTTTTTTCAGTATTTTTGCCCTATTGCATTCGCAAGTAGGTACATGACCCATACGCGAGCAGATAAGGAATCTCTTCGTGTACGAAGGAGCCTTAACAAGTCAGCTATATCTTCGACTAGTGAACCTAGCTCCCCTCTACCGTCCTTGAATTTATCTATTGATTTGGGTGTGACACTAGTGTCAAAGGAGAAGCATAGGAGAACATTAGACTTCTCCTCAGATACTTCAGAAGAAACACTAGTGCAAATGGAGGATCCCTCTCATTTACTCTCCAGACTCAATATCAAGTTCCCTACCTTCAAGGGACAAGCTTATGAGGATGCTGATGATCATGTGAGGAGGTTCATCTCCTTATGTCGTGGACGAGGCCTGCAAAATAGAGAGGATGCAATGCTCGTACTCTTCCCATCCACATTGGAAGGCCTTGCTGACAAATGGTACAGTCAATATGCAGATGGCCATTTTGCTACATGGGAGGCTCTGAAGACGGCATTCTCACAGACATTTTGACCTAGTGACTCCTCAGAAAGAGCTCTAGACCAGCTCAAGAATCTAAGGCTAAGATCAGGTGAATCCTTCCATGAACTTCACACTAGGACAAAAGCACTTGTTTCATGTCTTGCACATGCTCCAAGTGATTTCTTGGTTAAAAAATGGATAGAAAAAGCTTTTCCCAGGTCATCTCAGCAGAAGTTAAGTGAGTCTCTTAGATTGGATGCAACCCTCAATGATTTTATTGAAGCAGCATCACGCATTGAAGAAGCTAGGCAACATTTTGAAGGGGATACACAACCTAATTATGCTGCAGAACTAGACCCTATTGCGAAACTGAGGAAGGAACTGGAGGCATTGAGAATGCAAAAAAATCAACAAGAAGAGAAGGTCTTGCCACCACTGCATCACACTAATGATGAAGTAGCCCAACTTCGCCATGAGTTAGAAGATTTTGGACTACTCAGGATATAAGAAGGCAGATTTGGTGCACAATATGTAACAACAATGGACATTCCAATGCTAATTGTCCTAACAAGGTAAGCTGTCAATTTTGAGAAAAGGATGGCCACGAAGCTAGAGACTGTTACTACCTCAAAGGTACACAACAGCGAGGTAACCCTCAAGCTATGGATTCATATTATGCTAGTACTTCAAATGCACCTACTCAAGAGGAGAATCGTACATTGAAGCCTAAATATAATAGGCCATTGATGTGTTATCGTTGTGGTGAATATGGCCATATGCAAAATAGGTGTTCCCTTCTAGAAGATGCACCTCCTTGTCAGCATTGTCCAGAGTCTAAGGATGAGTATACCAAAGACTGCCCAAGAAGCCGTCCTGCTCCAATCCACATGATTGCAGTCTCTCCACAAGAAGAAGGTATGACCACTCAGTCTAATGTTGTTTCATCCTCTGCAATGCACATGATGACTGGAGCGAGACAAGCACCAACGATCCGTAGAGAGGAACAACAAGGATTTCATGATAAAGAGGAGGAAAAGAAGGCTGGGTGCACTACAAGGAATACGGGCATATAGCGACGGTTAAGGCGACATAATTTTGTCGCTATAAAATTGCAACATGCATTGTAATTAGCATCCCACACAGACCGTCGATTAAACGACAAACCAAACGATGTTTTTTGCGACTTGTGGTGTGACGGGGCTGCGATGCTCCCATACAGCGTCGTTAAGACAACGTTTTTAAATAGTGTCGCATAAGCAACGCTTTGTTACGTCGCATAAGCGACGCTTTGTTACATTGCATAAGTGATGCTTTGTTACATCGCATAATCGACGCTTTGTTACGTCGCATAACCGACATTTTGTGGTGTCGCATAAGTGACGCTAAAAACATGTCGCTTATGTGACGCCAACTCGATGCATAGCATCGCTTACACGACGCTCTGTTGACGGAAAAAAATTAAAACGTTGGAGGCTCTTCAATCGGCATTTTCACGCAACTGATCAAAGAGCTCTCCAACGTTCGCAATTGCGCTACGCTTATGAGTTGAAGCAAGTATATGCAGACTTGTTGTTTTGCCTAAGCTCTCTCTTATTGTCTCTCTCTGTCTCTGTTTCTCTCTTTCTATATCTTTCTCACTTTGAATTCTCTCTTTGAATTCTCTCTCTCTCTCTCTCTCTC
The DNA here is from genome assembly GCA_020310875.1 of Ceratopteris richardii. Taxonomy (NCBI): domain Eukaryota; kingdom Viridiplantae; phylum Streptophyta; class Polypodiopsida; order Polypodiales; family Pteridaceae; genus Ceratopteris; species Ceratopteris richardii. The sequence continues at coordinate 83,752,699 of CM035408.1, read as the reverse complement.
TCTCTTCTTTCTTTCTTTATTGCAGGTTATTCAAGAAGCTAACCAAGCAAAAAGTATGGATAACCATTGTAAATACAATTTCTATTCTTTGTATATCATTTGAATTGTGTTATTTTCATTAGATAGCATACTCAAACTTATTGATATGCACTTATACACTTATACATGATGAAGGTGCACTTTCACACATATACACATATACACATGCATATACACACACATATATACACACAGATACCTGAAGTTCTTTGAACAAGCTATATAAAAGTGATCCTCTCAAGCCACCATGATTTCCACTTTGTGTCCTAAAGTTTAGATGCTCATCATTGACATGCAAGAGGTTTATTGCATACCCTAGGAATCCTGCTGGCACTAGGCCCTTATAATTAGGTTGCTCTATCTTGAGTAACCTCTGTGCATGCCATTCATCCAGGTCACCATTGTATGGCCTATAAACAGTGCCAAATTCTTTGAATAGCAATTATAAACCCGCTTCTCACACTTTCAAACTGAACATATGATAGAATCGACAAATCATTCAATGAAGGTACATACTTCATATCCTCCAAAACAAACAATTGTATCCTGCCATCCAAAACAATCAAATTTTTTGCGAATATTTTGAAAGATGCACATAAGCATTCACACACACACACACACACACACACACACATATATATATATATATATATATATATATATATATATATATATATATATATATATATATATATATATATATATATATATATATATATATATATATATATATATGTATGTATATGTATATGTATATGTATATTTATTTATTTATTTTTTTAATATATCTTTTTTTGATAAACTTACAGGTTATTATCAGAAAAGTTTTTACCAAGTCAGAATATTCTTCCTACCTCACATGATGAAATGAAGAAGATAATCAACAATCTTGGTATAGATTATCAATGTATACATGCATGTCCTAACGATTGTATTTTATATAGAGGTGAATATGCAGACTCTTTGACATGTCTCAATATAGAGGTGTTTATATAGAGGTGTTTATTCAGGTATTGATGTAATCTTTTTATTCAATATGCATGTAAATAAATATGATTTAATCTAATTATGTTTTTATCATTTTCATGATGCAGGAATATCTACTAAGGGTTATAAAGCTTGTCCATATTGTGGTGATTGGTTGAGATCAATCTATAGTAAGAATCTCAACAAAAATATTTATCTTCAACATCGACGATTCTTGCCTGATGATCATCCATTAAGATCTAAAAGAGAAGCGATACATTTTAATGGAAAGCTTGAAACAAGTCAGTGTACAAAACCTATGATGCCTATGGATTGGTATAAAAAATGGACAGATGGACCTCTGATAGATCCAGAATCAGAAATCTTCAATGATGATTTAGATAATGAGTATGTGAAGAGAGGTAAAGGAAAATTAGCACTCGCAGAGAACAGATCAATATGGTATTCTTTGGAGTATTGGAAAGAGTTAAAAGTATGTCATCTTCTTGATCCTATGCATATATTAAAAAATATTGGTTATTCACTATGGCAACATCTTCTTGGACTAAAAGATACCACAACATCAAAGAACGATTGGAAAGATCAAAAATCCAGACCAAAGTTATGGCGAGTTTTTGATAGACATCGACAAGAAACGACTTATGCACTTGCTCCTTGGGTACTTACAACAAAAGAGCTATAGACTATCAACAATAGAATTCAATTGATTAAGACTCCTACAGGATATGGAGCATCTTTTCAAGACATGTTTACTATGGATGATAAGAGCTTATCTGGGTTAAAGACCCATGACTGACATAACTTTTTGAAACATATTTTACCTTTGGTTATCGATGGATGTACAACAAAAGGAGTACGAGATGTGATCTATCGTCTTCGATCACTTATAAGGTAATTATGATACTTTTATATTTTATATGTATGAATATTGGATATCTTTTACTTTTTAATTAACTTCTTTATAATTGTTTTTATGATATGTATAGGTGGATTACATCCAAAGAGATTGACAAAAAATAGATCCCACAAAAAAAACGTGAATGCAAAGAGCTACTATGTTTGATTGGAGAAAGAACTTCCTACTTCATTTTTTGATATTTAGGTTCATTTATTAGTCCATCTTGTAGATGAAATAGAGATTGCAGGTGTTGTCAACACTCAATGGATGTTTTGGGTCGAGCGATTTTTGGGAATATTAAAAGGTTATGTGCGACAAAGAGCGAAACCAGAAAGATCCATGGCAAAGGGATGGATGCTTGAAGAGTGCATGTATTACGTTAGTGAGTACCTTGAAAGAGTTCATGAAGAAGCTCTACATGCATGGACCAACGAGTCTTCTTTAGAAATAATAGATGAGGAATAATGAGGTAAGGAGGTTCCATTCTTATTAAAATTTCAAGAAAAAATGATGTTTCTACTTTTGTAGCATATAATAGTGAATGTGTGCAAGCATTCCTTAGTGAGTATGAGGAACTTCAAAATCTCCAAAGTAAAAGGCGAAAAAACAAAAGATTTAGACGTAATCTCGATAATAATGAGATTACAGATATATCCTCTTTCATGGATTGGCTATATAGTCGTTTGCAACGCACCAACGCAAATAATGAAGAAATCTCAGATGAGCAAAGAGAGTTAATGATAGGTTGTGAACGAAAGGTAATTTTATTAAAATAATATTTTATTTTTTTCATATATGTATGTTAGTTTCTATTTACTAATTGAATTTATTTTGCAGGCTCGAATGTTCACTAATATGTGGCTTTTGGACAGCATATTAGAATCAAAGCCATTGATTCTTTACATAAATTTGAGGATTCTAGTATTGTTGCTTCTTTCAAGCAACTATCATGTGCTAGCTCAAAAGACACAAACTTTATAGATAGCGAACTTGGTTATGTAGGAACTATTGTTCGTATCTACGAAATTTCATTTGTACATTCAAATAGGTAGAAAAAGTTTATATTTTTTTTGATAGAGTTAGTTATTTTTTTAAGAACCTAATAATGGGTTTTTGTTGTTATATATTTTGATAGGTCATTTTGAAGGTTGACTGGTTTCGAGCCGAGTATAAAGGTAGTAATTCCACATTAAGAAAGGAATTATCTGGGTTTTGGGCAATTGATTCTTTCAAGGTAATGCAATCTACTAAAGAACCATATATTCTTCCAAGGCATATTAAACAACCATTTTTTTATAAAAACCAAGATGCTCATCCTTGGTTGCAAGTCATTCATGTGCAACCTAGAGGTAGGTCATTTTTTGAACAGTTTATTGTTAGAGAGATCGAAGACAGTCCTCTTGATGATTCAGCATCAGATACTGATACATCAACATCTGAAATAGAAATTAGAATCATTATACATGATAATGATACTAATCTTTTTGATGAAGAGGATAATTCTCTACATGCTAATTCTATTGATGAGGAAGAGGAATTACCAGAAATAGATATTAATCCATCAATAGATGACGTGATTCATGAGAACATAGATTTAACAATAGAAGAAATAAATGAAATCAATAAGGATAATGAAGATGAGACTATATTGATGTCTTACCAAATGATAGCAATAATGAAAACATATGAGCAGATTAGATAGTAAATTCTACTCTAGTTATCGATCAATAACTTGAAGCTTTTGAATGGATATCAGATAATAGATTTTTTATTAACTTGAATAACAATGAATCCTACTAAAGAGATGAGATCATGTTCTTCTAAGTTAGAACATGAAGCTCGGGGGTATGCCTAATTATTTTATATATAGCTTTATCTTCGAGGAACAAATTTTTATCATGTATGTATGCATATGTGTGTGTATTCATGTGTAAATATGCATGTGTGTATATATGCATATGCATTTATGTAAAATATTCATGTATTCATGTAATATATGCAAGTGTTTATAATTGTGTACATGTATATATGTATATGTGTCTATGTGTAAATATGTACATGTAAATATGTGTGCATGTATATATATGTTTATGTGTGCATGTAGGCATGTATATGTGATGTGTATATGTATATATGTATATATGTCTATGTGTAAATGTGTACATGTAAATATGTATGCATATATATATATATATATATATATATATATATATATATATATATATATATATATATATATATATATATATATATATATATATATATATATATATATATATATGTGCATTTAGGCATGTATGTGTAATGCATAATATATCTACTCCATTTTATATTTATGTATGTGTATCTACATGATGTGTATATATCTTTATATATATTATGACCCTCGTTGATTCGAGTAGCTAGATATAGAGGCATAAGGTTGGGAGGAGAGACATCTCTCTAGTAGGACGTCGGAGGAATAGATGCAATGTGTACATATACTTCAAACATATGGCTAAAAGGTTGAAATAGTATTTTTAAATTATGGGTTTTAAAACCCTAATATCGAAATTAGTGTTTTCAATTTAGGATTTTTGAAATAGGATTTATTTATTTATTTATTTATTTATGTGTATGCATGGTGTTGTGTATGTATGTGTATCTATATGTGCATATGCATGTGTTGTGTGTGTGTATATATTCATGTGTATATGTATATCTCCATGAAATATGATTATATGAGTCTATGTGTGTGTACATATGATTATGCATGTGTATGGGTATGTGAGAATGTGTACGCGTATGGGAGTATGTGTATGTGTCTATGTGTATGCATTACATGTGTGTAATAGCATGCATGTGTATGTGTGTGTAAAATGTGCATGTATGTGTGTGTATGTATAAATGTGCATGTATGTGTATATGTGTGTAAATGTGCATGTATGATGTATAGGTGTGTGTATGCGTGTATTTATACCTCTAGTGTCACTCTTTTCTCTCTCTCTCTCTCATATACATACATACATGCATAAACACACATACTCATATCCACATATATATACATAAAAGCAGTGCATACCGTGCATTATCGTGACGATGAGCCATAAGTGTCCGCATCTCTTTTAGAGACCACTTAAGCGACCATCCTGTCCCAAAATCTATCTCAAGTGAACTAAGTACGTATTTTTTATCCCTCTCATCATGCTCCACTACAAAATAAAAAACATAATGTAAATAAAACATAAGATATTTATTTCAATTTATATGTAAAATTTTTACTTACTTCCACAGTAAGTGGACAAAGCGCATGTAAGAGTCGCATAGTGCCCACATTCTTCTCTTGAACTCCAAACCATTCCCTATGTACACAATGTTCCCCTCTGGCTCTATATCACACTCTAGTCCTAAGGTGCCTATGCATGTCCTCATAGGCAACTCTGCTCTGCTTTCATGATTTGGAGGTGGTATAGGTATCCTAAAAATAGATAGATAAAAATAAATAAAAATATGTGTTATAATATCATTAAAAAAGTTTATGAAAAAAAACATACCTTATGAGCAGATAGCTCTCTTCCTGCATGTGAAGCTGTAAAAGAGCCCTCCTCTGATCGCTGGGTAAGCATCTGGATTGTACAGTCCAGCTCCTCATCAGACATCTCTGAGTAATCACGCATTGATGGCTCCTAGAGTATCACACGGAACTCTTGCTCTCATAAGACTTTTTATGAGAGTGAGTTTCCAGTTTCTCTCTCTACTGGGATCCATAATACGTAACATATAAACAAAAATGGTTAGAAATCAATATATATACGTGTACATATGTATGTGTGTATGCATTAAGTATGTGTATGTATGCATGTGTGTGTATGTATGTGCATGTATGTGTGTGTGTATGTGTGTATGCATGTGTATGTGTGTGTATGCATCATATGTTGGTATGTGTCTATGTGTGTATGTGTGTGTGTATATGTGTGTGTCTATGTGTGTGTGTCTATGTGTATGTGTGTGCATCTATGAGTGTGTATGTCTTTATGTGTCTGTATGTGTCTATGTGTGTGTTGTGTATGTGTGTGTAGGTGTCTATGTGTGTATGTGTATGGATGTAGGTATGCCTATGTGTGTGTATGTGTGTGTATGCATTATGTATGCACTATGTATGCAGATGTGTGTGTATGCATTATGTATGTGTATGTATGCATGCATGTATGTATGTATGTATGCAAATGCATATGCATTATGTATGTATATATATGCATGTATGTGTATGTGTGAGTATGTCTCTCTCTATGTGTGTGTATGCATATATGTGTGTATGCATGTGTATATGTGTTTGTATGTGTGTATGCATGTGTATGTGTGTGTATGCATCATTATGTGTGTATGTGTCTATGTGTGTATGTGTGTGTGTGTATGTGTGTGTGTGTGTGTATATGTGTGTGTGTGTCTATGTGTATGTATGTGTGTCTATGAGTGTGTATGTGTTTATGTGTATGTATGTATCTATGTGTGTGTATGTGTCTATGTGTGTATGTGTATGCATGTATGTATGCATATGTGTGTGTATGCATCATTATGTGTGTATGTGTCTATGTGTGTATGTTTGTGTGTGTGTATATGTGTGTATGTGTATGTGTCTATGTGTATGTGTCGCTATGCATCTATTAGTGTGTATGTGTTTATGTTTGTGTATGTGTCTATGTGTGTGTATGTGTCTATGTGTGTATGTGTGCATGTATGTATGCATATGTGTGTATGTGTGCGTATGCATTATGTATGCATATGTGTGTATGCATTATGTATGTGTATGTAAGCATGTGCATTATGTATGCATGTAAGTATGTATGTATGCATATGCATATGCATTAAGTATGCATATGTGTGTATGTGTGTGTAT